>CAUYON010005499.1:0-19499 GCA_963573935.1 Arctocebus calabarensis | reverse complement strand
CAATACATAACACAGATTAGTTTGAGGTCTACACATATTTAAGACACTTTTTTCTTTTTGATCAGGA
This sequence comes from Arctocebus calabarensis, assembly GCA_963573935.1. Lineage (NCBI taxonomy): Eukaryota > Metazoa > Chordata > Mammalia > Primates > Lorisidae > Arctocebus > Arctocebus calabarensis. The sequence continues at coordinate 19,432 of CAUYON010005499.1, read as the reverse complement.
AAACTATATTGGTTAGCTATGAAAAACTACAAGGATCACTTTAAAACCATTTGTAAGTTTGTTGTTTTTTTTTTCTGAGACAGAGTCTCACTTTGTCACTCTCAGTAGAGTGCTGTGGCATCACAGCTCACAGCAACCTCAAACTCTTGGGCTCAGGTGATTCTCTTGCCTCAGCCTCCCAAGTTGCTGGGACTACAGGTGCCTGCCACAATGCCTAGCTATTTTTAGACACGGGGTCTCGCTCTGGCTCAGCCTCTTGAACCTGTGAGCTCAGGCAGTCCACCCACCTCAGCCTTCCAAGTGCTGGGATTATAGGCATGAGACACTGCACCTGGTCCCTTTTTTAAAGTACAATAGTAAAACATTATTTGTAATCTAGATAAAGGATTTAAAAATCTTAGCTTACACCTAGTGGGCAGTTATAGATCTGAGTTTGTACTTATTTTACTCTTTTATCTTTTTAATGAGGTCACCATGGTATTCACATCATTTATATTTAACTCGAATTGCCACAAGCAGTCTTGGAACTCTGCTTATGCAATATCGCAGGAAACAGCAAAACGAGGATCCTGCGCAGAACTGTCCAATGGAAACTTCCACTGCTTATCTTCCCCTAAAACATCCTTTAGTGTTTGAAATTCATTAGTTGCCACTAGCTTAACTATAACCTAATCCGGGGGCCACACACGAACTCAACGCAACACAGGCAGCAAATACAGACGAGGAAAATCACAGTGGGGGTGCTGACCCAGGGAGGGGATCGGGGTGGAAGAGGAGGACCACGGCCTGCTCCAGCCACTGTCCAGCTGCCACGCAGAGAGTCACTCTGTCAGTGTGGCCAGACTCACTGCTTTCTCAGGAAATGCCTGCCGGACCCCCACCACACACCAGGCACTGTCCCCACCCTGGAGCTGCAGCAGTGAACCAGGCGAGGTCCCTGCCTTCAGGTAGCCCAGACACACAGGAGATGAAAGTAGGGAAGTCACCAAGGAAGGGGCACTGTCACATCACAGCGTGACGATGCGTAATGACAGGAAGGTCCGAGAAGAGGGAGTGGGAAGAACCGAGTCTCTGAGGCAGGGTGAGCTCCTTGCCAGGGACAGAGGCCCAGCGTGGGCCAGGAAAGACCCGCCATGGGGCAGGCACGGAGAGGGCTGGGTCCGGGCCTACAAGACCTGTGGGCCATCACAAGGGATTCGGGCTTTATCCTCAATGTGGTGAAAAGGCACTGCGTGTTTTTAAACAAGGAGCATTGTGATGTGCCAGCAGGGCGTGTGTGTAGAAGCAAATAGGGTCACTCCGGTGAGCTGTGCTGCTGGCTTGTATCAGGGGAGCGACCGTACAGATGGGGAGAACACGTTTGAGATTTACTTTGTAGGAGCCACTGAGAGGAATTATGACCGTGGATTTCATGAAAAAAAAAAAAAAAAAGAAACAAGTATTTCTTGGTTTGGGGCTTCTGAAAAAGGTTGAATCAGAATGGTTTTGGCCAAAAATGTAGAGTCCAGCAGAAGAATGGCTTTGGCAGAACAAGGTGAGGTGTGTTTGGAAATCACCAGCTCTGTCTTTGCGGTGTAGAAATGGTGTGCGGTGGTTTCTGTTTTCTAACTTAGAGAAGTCTGAGAGTTTGTAGGCATAAAGGCTGGAGTGCGAGTTCATCCCCTGGCTGATGTTCCTATTTAGGCCAGGAGCACGAGAGAGGTCAGAGGTGAGGGAAGGAGTGTGAGGCCGACACTCACTGGCAGCCAGGAGAGAGTGCAAAAGAGTGTCCAGCAAGCTGGAGGAAAGTCTGGACAGCACAACTTCCTGAAAGGCAAAATAGGAACAGATTGAAGAAGGGCGTGGCCACCGGCGTCAGTGCTGCTAAGAACCAGGCAATGTGGCTGTAACCAGTGAAAAAATGTGAGAGCTAGGGGTTATCTTTGACTCATTTTTTAACTTAACAGACAGTACAATCCATCTTCACACATGTATAGATTTAAATAACCATCATTGTGAAGATTAAGAACAGTTTCGCCTACCCCGGACACTCCCCTGAGCTGCCTTCTGCCAGCCCTCTGTTTCCCATCTCTAATTATTAGCAACCACTGACCTGTTCTTCCTCACCGGATGTCACTTTAGTGGGCCGGACGGTGGCCCCCTTACATTCAGCGTAATACCGTTGAGATTCAGCTCAGTTTTTGCTCACATGCAGAGTTTCGTTCTTTGATGGGTAGTATTCTAGTGTATAGATAGATAGACCAAGCTGGTTCACTTTTCATCAGTCAAAGGACATTTGGATCATTGTTTCCAGATTCAAGCGATTGTAAAGAGGGCTGTTGTAAACATCTGCCTTCAGATTTTCCTATGACGATAACGTGTTTTATTTCTCTTCAGTAAGTACCTAGGGCTGGAATCGCAAGGTCTTACAGTAAGTGTATCTATTTAGTTCATAAGAAACTGCTAAACTATTTTGGAATGACTATAACATGGGTTATTGGCTTTTTGGTTTGTTTGTTTTTTTAAATAGAAGGCCTTTTATTTTTGAGGAAAAGATGAAAATCCAGAATTTTATGAAAAATTTCTCAAATTTTAAATTATTTTGATAATCAGATTTCATATATCCCTAGGCTGCTAGTGTTCGACACTTGCCAGAACTCAATTCCTGTATTAACAATGGGCAATAAAACCTCAGGATCAGACATATGAAATAAATCACAGACGCTCCCCGGGCCCTGACGTCAGGTCTTCTGAGTTTAATGACGTGCTGTCTCAGCATCTCTAAGAAAAATGCATTGTCCTCTGTGAAATAAATTGCACTGCTAGTCAAATTATTTTCTCTTTACCCATAGCATTATATAGAAAAATACCTCTGGATTAGAAAACTCTGCTTTTTACTAGCTCTGTTTTTTTTTTTTTTTGTATTAAGTCATATACACATAGATCATGAATACATTTATGCATATGTGGGGTACAATGTGTTGATTTTTTTTTATACAATCTGACATGGTTACATCAAACCAATCAACATAGCTTTTGCCTCATTTACTTGATTATAGTGTTGAGACATTTATGTTCTACATTTGACAGATTTCAGTTGTATCCTTGCAATCTGCTCCATAGGTGTGGTCCTGCCTTTTACCCTCCCTCTATCAAACCTGCCCCCTCCCCCCTCCCTTCCCACTCCATTTCTCTCCTTCACCCTGGGCTGTAGTTGAGTTCTCTCTTTCATAAGAAAGAGTGAGTAAATAAAAGTTGGTTTCATAGAAGTACTGAGTACATTGGATACTTTTTCCTCCATTCTTGAGATACTTTACTCAGGAGAATATGTTCCAGGTCCATCCATGTAAACATCAAAGAGGTAAAGACTAGCTCTGTTATCTTGAGTAAATCTTTTATTTTCATTTTTTAGTCTGCTGTGCAAAAATACTAATGTTACTTTTAAAGCTTCTTGTAATATTAGGAGTAAGAAGTTCATACGATACCTTGCATAGTATAACCATTCAAAAATATACTGGTGATAATTTCACATAATTGTAATACTATTATTCAAAATGAAATTTAAAAATGAGTATGTTTCTGAACTTCGGCTACATGAAAGTAATCTGAGAGAGTAAACTTTATGTAGCAGGAAAAAATGGCACGTAAGACCTCACTTTTTATATCAACAGTGTCGTAAATGTTATAAAAGAAGTAATTTGACCCCAACTGACCTTACATGTCTTGCTAAAATACAATGGAGGTTGACTTAATAGACTCCAAGATACTAAAATTTATAAGTACTCTAAAAAGCCTTTTTATAAGAATGGCTATGGAAAGCATATAAAAAAAAAAAACCTCAATTCTGCATCATAAAAATATGTGTGTATCTATTTCCACAATAAAGCATATAATTTGAATTAATGTTCTCTAAAGAGTATACAGGGTTGTCCAGAAAGTATCTAACCATGTAATACAAAAAAATAGACATGACATACTATGAAAAGTATCAGTTCCCTTTATTATTTCAATCTTTCCTTTAGTTTTCTAATTTTACTCAGTCCTAAACTGGCTGTTTCTAAACCCAAAGGGGTTCTTATTTTCAACAATCAATTGATTACCATAATCCTTCTTTTGTTTATTCAATTATTTTGAACCTATTTCTGAACATCTGTTATGAGCTGGGTAATGAGGACAGTGGTGGCACAGGGGGGCAGCACCGTGACAGGCTGAGCCGTGGGTGCTGGGAGCAAGTGAGGCTGCCACCCCAGGCTAGCAGCTGGGACTAGGAAGGGCCCTCGGCTTGTTCTTTCTTTCCTGACTTTCCTTTTTAATTTATTTAATTTATAAATATTTATAAATATTTTTTATTTAATTTATTTTATTTATAATTATTATAATTACATAAATATTGTATATAATATTTGTACATATTTACAGGGTACATATGATATTTTGACTCAGGCAGACAATATTTATTCATCAAATCAGGATAATTGCCATCACCTCCAGGCATTTATGATTTTGGGGGTTAGGAACACTCCATTCCACTCTTTCAGTCTCATTTTCTTCTTCCAAAAGATTCAGGAGTCAAGACTGAAAAGAAATGAATCAATGGAGGTGCTCTCCGCAAGAAGGGTGGGTCCAAGCAAGACAAATGAAAAATCACAGAATTCTAGTGGTAGCAATGGCATCAGGAGTATGCAAATTCCATATTTTAAACAGGGATTCAAACTTTTTCTTAATTTCTCATTTCATCACTTAGAAAATGAGCAATTTTAGTGCCTGTGTGCTCAAGACAATTGGCATTCATATGTTAAGGTTGAATCCCACTTATATCCCCCAAATTAGTAGCCTATATCAAGATCAGCAAACTAAATTTTAAAGTAGTAGTTCATGAAGCATACATGATCCTGGCATGCATCGAAGCTGATTAGCACGCCAACATGACATTTGTTACATATAATCAGCTAATTCATTGGTTTCGTGTTTACATGTTGTTCCAAGGTTAATTTTTCACAGTTTTCATGTATTCATAACCCCTAAAAAGGACAGATGATAGCATACTGTTAGCGTGAGAACAGAAATGTGAGCTGTCAAACAATCTATTTGATTTCTGATCATTGATTCGATATTACTAAACATACTAAACATAAGTTTGCGTATCCTAAAAATGCTGAGAATTTCCAAAGATATGTGTCCTTTACGATAAAAGAGTTTAATAATCACTGGGTGGACTCTTCATTATATTTTGTAACACTTACTCAACTTAGTGTTATTCATCGGTTTATTAGTATTTCAGTATGGTACAGACATGTACAATGTTTACCAGCCTTTCCTATTTTCTGTATATAGAGGTTTGATAAATTTCCAATAAAGTTTGTCATCTTCTCCATTGAAAGTGAATGTACCCACTGTTGACACATATTCAGGTTTCCCTGTTGTTATGCTAATGACTCTCTTGCTTGTTCTGGGAAGGGATTGAATTGGAAATTGTCAGTAGCTGTGAAGACAGAGATGGCAGTTGTTCTCATGCTGTGAACTGCAGTTGGTGGCCTCAAGGTTTAGTCACCATGGGTAAGTCACATCTCTCCAACACGGAGAACTAGATTGAGCAGTGACTCTGGCCACTGAATGAAGGTGAAAGGAAGATGGCTTAAAGGAAGATACCACATTTAGATAGTTACCTTGAAGTTGAAGGAGACTTAAAACATCTTCACAAAATACATGGACTTAATAGGGTTACTTCAGGAAAAAGCTCCAAAGTCTACGTAACCACCAAATATAATTTGCAATTTCAAGCATAAGTGCTACCATAGACCCCAGGTTTCTGTGCCCAGAGGAGAAACTCTATTATTTGTGTTGGTTTTCAACCCAGTGATGATTTGGTTCCATGTTCAACTTTGATATGGCAAATGCTTTACCCTAAAAGAAAACCTTAAAATGTGTCATTCCTTGCATAGCCAGGCTCATGCCCACTTTTGATTACTACATTTTCCAACTTATTATTAGAATTTATATCATTGGAGGCGATGAGAAGAATAAATTTCACCTTAGCCTTGCTTCCCAGTGAAGTATTTCATTGACAGCATCTGAGAAAAAGGAGAATCTATTACAAGTAGGGACGGTGAGTATCAAAGGATCCTAGTCTAGTCCCGAGACCATGCCCAAGCTCCCGAAGCTGTGATCTGTCACCAGTCCGGAATTCTGATACAATTTTTGCTTATTTTTTTGACCCTGGTGGAGGCTTGTGCTTTATGTTTCCTCTCTTAAAAATTTATGAGCACTAAGAACGACCTGTCTTTTTACTACAGGTCGTCCCCTAGTTACAAACACCTGACTAGGATGCGCCTCGCACTTATGAACCGAGGCTGTTACAGGTCACAGGTAAATGTAAGTGTCCCAATTTACATACAAATTCACCTTCAGGATGAATCTACCGAACCTATCTCGTTTGTAACCCGGGGACTGCCTGCACTTCCTGCAGCCCAATATGGTTAGAGAACACTGGAAGTACAAGGAAGGCGAATTTCAAAGCTTTCAGGATCTGAGACTTTTTATTTCGACACTCTGGTGATATAGAATGAACTTCCAGAAATCTTGCTGTTTTCTGTTTTTATAAATTGTTTAAACCATTGCTTATATTTCTTGAACCAAAATAGCCCTCTGCATTGGGCTGAATCTACAGTGGTTAACTTACCGGAAACAAGTGCTTTTCTTGCCACTTTCTACGTGGTGAAAAACGTGTTTATGTTTGTTCCTACCTTGCTAATGTTGGTATTTACAGGAAAAACAAAGGCTTCATTTTACCCTTCTTGCTTCCTTCCTTCCTTTCTTCTCTCTCCCTGCGTTCCTCTTAGGAGTATGAACAAGAGAAACCAGAATTCTTCCGACCCTCTTGTTTGCAACTTACAATTTGATGTCTTTATTCTTTAAAAAAACACAATTCAGTCAAGTTCTTATTTACAACTAGGAAGAGAAAAATAGCATCTGCCAGGGTCAAAATGCAGAAAACTGCATATTTATGAGGCTGCACCAGTCAACATGACAATGTATTGTTTATGGCTCAAGTTTAGTTCACTTGCTAACAATAAAAAATATCCGTTTGTAGTCCACATAGTCACTGGCGTAAAGGTCGTGATTCATTTGGAGTATACATACACATGCTTTTACTTACTTGCCTGCAAAGAGATTAAACAGGTTAAGGCCATGTATGTTTGTAAAAAAAAAAAAAAATAGTGTTTAAAGGAAATCAAAGGCTTTTCTTTTCAGCTTCTGTTAAAATAAACCTTAAAATATATGGGAATGTACAAAGAAGTGTGAAAATACATCACACAGTCTGCAAGTGATCAGTGTTGCCCAAAGGTAAAAATTTATTAGAGCTAAAACCTAGAGATGTGTTAACACAATTTGAAAGACAGATATATAAATGCAAGGGTCTGACTATCAATAAGGTCACTAAAGTTAGCAATTGGCCAGTTATTAGAAAATATTTTTAACTTGTGGAGTTTCACTTGGTGACTACGTACGGGGGACAAATACTGAAGATCAGGTTTTTCAGTCTTCTGTTTTTATTATTTGGGTTTCATTGAAGTACAAGGAATTAGGTTATACTGATTGCATCTGTTAGGTAAAGTCCCTCTTGTAATAGTGTCCGCCCCCAAGAGATGTGCCACACACCGTGACCCCCCTACCCCCCTACCTCCCCTCTGTCCACTCCTTCCTTCCCCTGACCGCACCCAAATTGGTTTGAGTTTTTCTCTTACGAGGTTATGTATTAGATAGTCTGCCAGCTTCTTAATAGTACTAAGTACATTGAATCCTTGCTTCTCCATTCTTGTGATACTTTACTAAGAAGAATGCCTTCCACCTCTATCCAGGTTCATACAAGAGATGTAAACTCTCCATCTTTTTAATGGTTGAATGGGATTCCATGGTATACATATACCCTTCTTGTTAATCTATCCCTGAGTTGGTGGGCATTTAGGCTATTTCCATATTTTGGCAATTGTAAATTGAGCTGTGATAAATAGTCTAGTGCAAATTTCCTTAGAATACAATGTTTCTTTTTCTTCTGGGTAGGTGCCTACTAATAGGATTGCAGCATTAAATGGGAAGTCCGATTTGAGTCCTTTGAGGAGTCACCCTACTTCTTTCCAAAAGGGTTGTGTTAGTTTGCAGTCCCACCAGCAGTGTAGAAGTGTTCCCCTCTCTCCACATCCACACCAGCATCTGCAACTTTGAGGCTTGCCCACCCTGAGGTATCACCTAACCCCAGTGAGAATAGGTTTTTCACCTTTGATGCTTTTCTGAAGTTAAAGATGAAATGTTTAATAGTTTTGCTGGCTACATTGAGTTCTTACTTTTGATTAGGGCTAAATTTTTCTGTACAGATGAATTTCTCTGCAATGGTGAAATATTTGGCATATTGACCAATGTAGGTATCATGTGATCAGAGAGGACGAGAATTAAAAGGGAAAAATAAGCAAGGAAATATCTCAGCAACTAATATCTGAAAAGAAATCCAGAGTTAGGAAACAGTGAGGCATTTTAAGAAAAGCCTGTGATGTGGGAAGGACAGAGTTTCATGAATTCCAGACTGAGATATGTGACACAGGCTAGAATCAGCACCAGAGAAACGTCGATAGAAGAAGCCAAAATGGATCATAAAATGACAGTCAGATCAAAGGACTGGCTTTCCAATGGTGGGATACAATTGTGTTCCTTGCTGGTTGAAGAGAGATCGGTCAAGTCTGAAGCTGCAGGGATGTTTGAGACAGACAACTTTTAAAAATCTGGAAATTAAAAACAAATCCATAGAGGTTGACATGTAAAATGAAACAAAACTGAATTTTCTGAAAAGTGTTTTTAACCTCTACTTCACGCTATCTAATCAAAAATATTAACAAAAGGAAGGTTTAATAATAATAAAGGAAAAAAATATCTCGAATTTTGCAAGTGGCAGTGCTTGTGATATTTTGCTAAAGAAAAATGTTTTGTGTCCAGATGACCTCCGTCCAGATGTTTTATGGTGACCCCGCACCTCGACTGACCGACCCTGTTTTCTCTCCTTCCTTCCTCCTGTCTTCATTTCCTTGAGTTGATACCCTTTCCAAGGTTAATTGAGAGTCTGACCTTTTTTATATACAACTGCTTGTGTAGTTATAGAACAAAAGGATTTTGTAAACTCAGCTGATAGGCCACCCAATTCAACAGCTCGACCAAGAGCGGGAGGTGACTTGAGCCGAGGACCTAGCACTTAAAACCCCAGCAGACCCTTCCCAGGCGTGCAGGAGTGGGGCATCTGCTGCCCTTGCTGGCTAATTGTGTTAGGAATGATTGCCTCAAGCCCCAGCCACACGGACTATCCTTTAACTAAAGACTTTCAGTCTGACATCTTCTAGTGTGTGGCTAGTCTCCTCAGGGAGTTTATTTCTTAAGAGACAAATTCAGGATTAGAGAATTCTGAAATACTAGTGCTAAAGGAGACTGAAAGTTCATTATTTGGAGAGCTGCTCTGGTGACAGGACTGTCCCTGGTAGAGCTGTCACAGATGGGACAAGGACCACGGACCTCACTCATCCCAGTCACAGAATCAGAAGCAAATGCTCTGAAATGTCTTACAATTTAAAACCTAATATTTAAAGTAAGCATTCTGGCTACTCTCAGACTGAAATTAGAACTTCTCTCTCCAGTCATACGAGTTCCTTTTGCTTGGGAACATGCTTTGATCTTCAGTTCTAGAAGAACAGATACATCGTGCAGTCCACGCCTGTCCCCTCCATGCACCTGTCAAATGTGGCATTTTTGCCTCTTCTTTCTCAAGCTGTTTTCTGTTTATCAGTTTCTCTGTTTATTAAGTCAGATTGCTGTTTAGAGTGGAAAAATGGCAGAGATCTCTTCTCTTCTGCTTATAAATGCATTAGATAATTTACATTCTCTTAAAATAAATAAAAGCATAGAAGAGGCATGTGAAAAACACAAACCAAAAGGGTTACATGTTATATGATAGTTGCAGTTTCTTCAGTGTTTGCTTTATGTGGCCTGAGAAATAGAAAATGATTAGTAAAACAGTTTTGATTCAGAAGTGAGGCTTACCAGTGCTTCCATAGGATCAGTAAGTTCCTGTCTTTATAATAACGGGAGCATCTTTACCCCCTTCAGATACCGATGAGCATGGGAATGGAGATGCCTGCTGTGCCCAGCTATGCATCGGCTATTCAGGAGGCCGTGAAAGTACCTGTCAGGGGGCTTTCCAGTCAGTTCCGATGGTTGTTCACATGCTGGTAAGTTCCTGAGATCCCACCTGAAATAACAGACCTGAAGGAGCAATAAACATAAGAGGAACATCCGAGATTCGGGTGGGAAAGGGAAGGTTCTGACCTAAGGAGACTTGGAGTTGATGTGGTCCTCATAGCTGCCATCATATGACCCTGAAGAACTCTAATTTTTATGAGCTTTGGCTCTTCATCAGTAAGATGAGAATCATACAGGATTAGTGGGTAAGTTAAGGAAAGTAATAAATGTAAGCGGCCAAGTACAATGGTCCATAAAGAAAAAAGCACGCGACTCAAAGTAGCTATTTTTATTATGTGCATTGGTTCAGAATCCCTAATTGGATATGCAAATGAGATGTTTCGATAGGCACCCTGCCGTAGGAATCACCCATGGCAAGCCGGACTGGAATTAAAAAGTCGGTTACTGAAAGTCATTATCAATGAATTTTTTAATTAGAGAGTGATAGTAAAAGGATTTCCAGTTCCTGAGCCGCGGTCCAAATCTGTCTCAAAATCCCTTCCATTTCTGATATTAATAAAGCTAATGCAAATTTTTCAAGATGACTCATTTTATAATTTTCTAGATAAGTTGTTAAAATTACTTCATTTACATTTCAAGTGTTTCTTGCTTATGTGTTTTTTTTAAATATAGAAGTGTTTGGATTTAGTGAGTAGTTGACTTTGTTTATACCATTAAGAATAGCTCATAGAAGTCACTCATTTCTTTAATTTACTTTGACAAGTTTACCTTAAATGTATAATCTGAGGGCGGCCACAATGGCAGGCTAGAAGTAGCCCCCCCCCCAAGCTGTCTAGGAGAGGACCAGAAACCTACAGGTGCACCCAAAGGGGAGAGCATCGCAGGTCACCTGAAACGGGAGATGCTCAGAGTGAAGGAGACAGGGCCTTGGACCCCACTTGCCAGTCATAAGGCACCTGGGAGATACCTCTCCCTGTGTGGCAGTGACAAAAAAGAGAATCTCAAGGCCCCATGCTACCCAGGACGTGTGACATGAACTGTGGAGGGCCCCCTCCCACACAGGCCTCCTCCCTGCTCAGGGAACTGCCTGGAGGCAGCACGGTGAGGTTGCATTGGAGAGCAGGCTCAGCAGGGATCCGCTGGCCTCAGTTCCTGGGCTGCCCAGGCACCAAGCAGAGGTCCCTATGTCCTCAGACCCATAGGCCAGTTGCTCATGGTGCTACACACTAACTGGAGGAAAATGCCCCATGCTCTGCAGAGGAGGTCCGTGTCCACGTGGAACCATGCCCTGTGGAGGAGATCCATGTATACCTGGCCCCCATGCCCTGTGGAGGAGGTCCATGTATACCTGGCCCCCACGCCCTGTGGAGGAGATCCATGTATACCTGGCCCCCACGCCCTGTGGAGGAGGTCCATGTGCACGTGGCCCCCACGCCCTGTAGAGGAGGTCCGTGTCCACGTGGAACCATGCCCTGTGGAGGAGGTCTGTGTCCACGTGGCCCCCATGCCCTGTAGAGGAGGTCCATGTCTATGTGGCCCCATGCCCTGTGGAGGAGGTCCATGTGCACATGACCCCCATGCCAAATAGCAGCCATGCCTCTTGGTTTTTATCTTGGATGGAAGGACACATCCTCATAGCCCTGAGCAGTGAGTAGCAGAGGGAGGCCCTAGTCCTATGTGCTGCAGGCCAGCTCTCTACATGGACCCATGAGCCACACACCAGCCTTGTGTGGCATCCTGTTCACAGTCCAGCTCTCCATATAAACCCACGAGTCACACACCAGCCTTGTGTGACATCTTGCTCACAGTCCAACTCTCCATGTGGACCCACGAAGCACACACCAGCCTTGTATAATATCTTGTGGACCCACAAGCCACACACCAGCCTTGTGTGACATCCTGTTCACAGTCCAGCTCTCCATATAAACCCATGAGCCACACACCAGCCCTGTGTGATGACCTCCCCACAGTCCAGCTCGGCACATGGACCCACGAGCCACACACCAGCCCTGTGTGACCTGCCCACAGTTCAGCCCTCCATGTGGACTCACAAGCCACAAACCAGCCCTATATGACCTACTGACCCACAGTCCAGCTCTCTACATGGACCCATGAGCCAAACAAGCTCCTGTCACAGCCACCATTACACCTGGCCCTAGAGCAAACCCCTGCAGCCACTGTCTACAAAACCTCACCAAATATCCACTGCCACGACCACAGGGGGGACACAGACAGTGCAATCTCATGTATTATCTGCCTCAGTGTAAAGGTTCCCACCCAGTCCTCTGTCGAAACTTCCAATAGAGGCTTCAGTACTAACCAACACTTCTTAAGAAGATCCCTCCAGGATGAGATCAGCTCTCATTATGCATCCAAGCACTTACCAAAGTGCCACTACTGACTGCAGCCTCCAGGTTCCCACCAAGGTCTCTGGAGAAGGACTTGTGTAGTTCCCTGCCCAAGTTTCCAACAGCACCTGGGGACCCATCCACCAGTCTGAAGGAGTAGCTCCCACAATCAACTGGGGCTTTGACACCCACATGGGATTGAGAGGAGGGTCTCAGTGCATCCACCCCTCTCTCTGGGTCAGTCCTCTGGATTAGGAGACAAAAGCGTTGTCCAGGGACCTCTCTTCCTTCTTACTAAGCAGCAGGAGAGTTCCCAGGAAAGGAGAGGAGGCAGGCTGCGAACCAGTCAGTCCTGACCTGAAAAAAGAGGTTTAATATGAGAAGAAACTAGAAAAAAAAATTTTTTTGGCTTGAAAAACAAGCTTTCACACCCCCAAGGAAGGGGGGGGTCACAAAAGGATCACAATAGACCCATAGCAATGGACTCCAACCAAAGGAGATTGTTGAAATATCAGGAAAACACAAAGGATTAATAGAATAACAAGTAAGTTCTTTGAAAGGATAAACAAATTGGTAGACCACCAGTAAGATTAACCAGAAATAGAAGAGAAAAGATTCAAATGACCTCACTCCTAAGTGTAAAGGGATACTTTACAACTGATACTGGAGAAACACACAGTATCACCCATGAACATCATAAAAACATCTAAACTAACAGACAACTAGAAAAACTAGCAGAAATGGGTAAATTCCTGAAAACACACAACCTCCCAAGCCTAAATCAGAAAAAAATAGAAATTACAAACATACCAATTACAAGCATTGAGATTGAAGCAATAATGAATAATCTCCCAACAACAAAGACTCACGAAAGGAAATTGGTACCTACAGAAACGATTTCATAACATTGAGAAGGGAATCCTCCCGAATCCATTCTGTGAAGCCAGTGTCACCTTGACGCCAGAGCCAAGAAAGAATACAAGAGCAGACCCTCAGACAAATGTCACTTATGAACATAGAGGCAGAAATACTCAACAAAATGCTAGCAAACTGAGCCTAGTAGTACGTCAAAGAGATAATCCACTGTGATCAAGTAGGTTTCATTCCAGGGATGTAGAAGGGTTCAACAGGCACAGATTGGTAGACATGATTCACCACAGAAACAAAAAAAAAACAGAGCCTGCATGATTCGGAAACAGCATTTGATGAAACCCAGCACTGTTTCATGATAAAAAAACTCTTAACAAACCAGGTATATAAGGAACATAACTCAAAATTACAAAAGCCACATCTGACAAACTTATAGCTGTATTATACTAAATGGAGAAAAGTTGGAAGCATTCCCCTCAACAACTAGATCTAGACAAGGGTGCCCACCACTGTCACTTCTTAAAGCACAGCATGGAGGTACCAGCCAGAGCAGTCACGCAAGAGAAAGGAATAAAGGCATCCAAATTAAGCAGGGTGGTCAAGCTATTCCTTTTTGCCAATGATATGATCTTGTATATCTAGAAAACCCTAAATACTCCACCAAAAGACTCCTGGAATGGATAAATAAATTCAGCAGAGTCTCAAGTTACAAAATCAAGGTACACAAATCTGTAACATTTCTATATACTAATAACAGTCAAGCCAAAAGGCAAGTCAAGGACTCTCATGACACCTACATTCACCAAAGCTATGAAGACAGTGAAGTACCTGGGGATGTATTTAATCAAGCAGGTGATAAATCTCTACAGGGAGAATAATTCAAAACACTGATGAAAGAAATCACAGATGCTGTAAACAGATGTAAAAACATCTCTTGCTCATGGATTAGTAGAATCACCATCATTGAAATGTACATACTGACCAAAGCAAGTTACATATTGGTTGCAATCCCCATTGAGATACCCAAGTATTAGTTCATACATCTAGAAAAAAAAATCCAAAACTTCATTTGAACCCCAAAAGCGACTGAAGAGCCCAAACAATTGTAAGCAAAAAGAACAAATCTATAGGCGTAACATTACTTGACTTCAAATTATACTACATAATACAAAGCTACAGTAACCAAAACTGCATGATACTGGTATAAAAGATGAGACACAGACAAATGAAACAGAACAGAGAACCTAGAAAAAAAATCTACCTACAACCACCGACCTTTGACAAAGCAGAAAACAACATAGACTGAAGATAGGACGTCTTATTCAATAAATGTGCTGAGAAAATTGGGCAGCCACATGTAGGAGAATGAAACAGGACCCCTGTCTTCAGCATTTACAAAAATTAATTCAAGATGGATAAATGACTTATAGGTAGTGCTTGAAACAACAATTGTAGAATAAAATGTAGAGAAAACTATTCTAGACAAAGGCCTAGGCAAAGAATTTATGACTAAGGTCCCAAGACAATTATAGCCACAACATAAATAAATGAGTCTTAATTAAATTAGAAAGTTTCTGCACAGCAAAGGAAATATTCAGTGGAATGAATAGACAGCCTACCAAATGGGAGAAAATGTTCACAGTCTATACTTCTAACAAAAGGCCCATATTCAGACTCCACAAAGCCCTCAGACAAATCACCAAGAATAAAACACACAACTCCATCAAAAAGTGGACAAAGAGATGACAGGAGTTTTTCAAAAGCAGATAGAAAAATGGCCAACAAGGGCAGGTGCCGTGGCCCATGCTTGTAATCCCAGTTCTCTGGGAGACCGAGGCAGGTGGATCGCTTGAGCTCAGGAGTTTGAGACCAGCCTGAGCAAGAGTGAGACCTGTCTCTACTAAAAATGAAAGACCGAGGCAAAAGGCTTCAGCCCAAGAGTTTGAGGTTGCTGTGAGCTGTGACACCGCAGCAGTCTTACCAAGGGTAACAAAGTGAGACTGTCTCAAAATAAAAAAGAAAGAAAGAAACAAAGAGGCCAAGAAACCCATGAAGAAATGCTCAACACTACTAATCATCAGGACAATGCAAATTAAAACTACAAGGAAATATTACCTCACCCTGTCATAATGTCCATTATTAAAAAGTTAAAAAAATAATAATAGATGCTGGCACAGGTGCAGAGAGAAAGAAACAATTATACACTGTTGATGGGAATTCAAATTAGTGCAACCTCTATGAAAAACAGCATGTACATTCCTCAAAAAGATAAAAGTATCCCTACCATTTGATCCAGCAATCCCATTATGGGGTATCTACCCAAAGAAATGAAAGCATTTTTTAAAAAGACACCCACTCTCAAATGTTTGTCACAGCACAATTCACCTCTGCAAAGATGTGGAGTCAGCCTAAATGTCTTTCAGTTCATCAGTGGACAAAGAGAATATGGGGTGTATGTGTTCGAGGGTTGTCCAGTAAAGTATCCAGCCATGTAGGTCTGCATTTTCCATAGCAGACAACTAGATACTTTCTGGACAGCATACACATACACACACAGGTGCACACACAGACAAACACACACACATGCACACCATGTAATACAACTCTACCGAAATAACATAGCATCGTTTGCAGAAACTTGGATAGAACTGGAGACCATTGTCCTAAGCAAAATATCTCAGGAATGGAAAACCAAACTTCATGTGTTATCACTACCAAGTGGGAGCTAAACATGGATACACATGGGCACACAGAGACATAAAGCACACAAGAAACCAAGCTGGGACCTGGGGGGAGGGCAGCGTAGGATAAAACTTAACCCTGTACTCTATAAACCTGTTCTCATGGTGGGCGTGCCACAAGACCTGGCTTAAGCCTTATACAAGATATTTCTGTAACAGAAACACTTGTACCTCCTTAATATTTTGAAATGAAAAACAAAAAACCAACAGAAAAGCATATCTTTGCAATCATTATTACCACTGTTCTGGACCATGGTCATAAAATTAAAGCAAAGGTTAGAAGATTGATATCTGTTCTATAATAGTTAAATTACACAGGACTTCCATGCCTCAGAGGAAGCAGTGTTCACAGAGAAACACGTTCCTTAATTATGTTGAGAATGATTTAGCCTGGCAGTGCAGATAACTGCAAAGAACTCACAACTATATCTATACACCAAACACAGTGAGTATGTTATCATTTGCCATATTCCATCCAATTGACACAGCCAATTTTTTTTTAGTTTCATGAACCATCTGCTCTTAAGCACAGTAAGCCAAGAGATGATTGTATGGTAGGAATGTATATACTTTCACAAACACATGCAAATGAAAAATGTGTCCACAATCTGAGGGAAATTGTAGAAGCTCTGCTTCATACATGAACTTTCAGTATCATAAACACATTGACCATCTGGACTCAGACTTGGTCATAAACCAGGAAATCATATGAGATTAAGGCCTAGGGTTCTTGTATCTCTTAAATTTTTCACAAACTTTGCACAGAATATGCACAGAGTAAATGTTCCATCGTATACATTGGATAATTTAAGAGCGAATGAACGTTCTAAAAAAATGATATGTACCCTGCGAACACTGAATTTATTTGAAGTTTTATGTTCTTCGTCTAAACTTCAAAAATAAGGTCTCAGAATGGCCTTGTCTATGCAGATGAACTACAATAAACTTGAAAATTAATAAAAGAAAAAATAGTTGGAAGGGTTTACTAGGGGGGCTCTGATTGCTTTCTATGCAGCAGCTCATTCTTATAGATTGGTAGAGGTCACAAAGGAACACAGATGAGTCCACTCATCTAAAATGTCTATTTCATCTCTCTGGACCTGAGAACAGACATTGTTAAGTTTTTTCCTAGATATTGATGAGAGTTTGGATGTTGATACGGTGTGTGGCCAACTGTGTGCCAATTCTGCAAGAACATTTGTGTGTACTTGTGGAGCATCGGAGCTGGACATGACAGAAAAGTTTGCAGCCAAAGTCACTGTAAAGAGCTTTGTTGTGCATTTTCTAAACCATGCCAAGCCTTATCTTGTTCTCCAGGAGGAACCGGGACCAACCTGCCCTTACACGCTGGGATCTTTCTTTCCTCCCCTTTCAGTTCTCTGAGCTGCAGTTCTAACTTGGTCCTCCCAGCTCCTCACCCCACCTACAACAGACTTTTCAAATGACCACTCAAAGAATCATCCCTTCCCGCCACCCCCTGCCTTGGCTGTCTGGTTCAAACTCTGTCTCATTTCCCCATCATCCTTTGTACAGTTTTCCTTATTCTAACCAATGCATTGAAGGCCTGCACTTTCCTCTGTGGTCTCAGCTTCAGATGTTGATAAGCCAGAGGAAGAAGAGGAGCAATAAGAAGTGGAGAGGTCTTCAGGCCTCCTGCCCCGGACTCACCCCAGCTACTCTGTTATGCTGCAGCCTGGCTGCCCCTCCTGGGAGGGTGAAGATGTGAGGAAGAGAAAGAGGAAGAGTCAGGGGAACTGACTGCTTCATGCAAAATTGGTGAGTACAAGGATTTACTTCGTTTCACTCACCTCTTTTCTTTGTTTTTAGATCATTTACACAAAGTAAGTATGTCTACAAAGTTTTATAGACAGTTTCATTATCAATATTTAGTGCCACCAAATGTTTTAACATGGGGTTTCCAAGAAAAGTAGGGCCAAGATCACTTTTTCAGAGCTTTATACCAAATCCGTCATCTCTTGCACAATCCAGGTGTCTGTAGAGTGGAGGAACATGGTTGGGGGGGTGCTTTTGAAGTATAATGGAGGGAAATGGAGTTAAAAATATCTTCAAATTAGCATAATGGAAAGAAGGATTGAGACCTTCTATTTCTTCTAACTATTAAAACTCTCCTAAAAGTCATTTTATGCAGTTAAAATTTATCTTCAAAATCCTTAAAATGTAGTTCCTTTTTAGGATTTAAAATGTAGAGAGCCAATTGTTCAATAAGCGTAAGTAGACCAAGAAAAAAACTTCAACAGGTGAGCAGTTTTTCTTATATATACAAACAACAGAACTCAGGCACCAAATCATTTCTGATTAAGTTAGCATAATTTCTATCAAAAGTAACCACAAACGGTCCACTGCTGATGCTTTTTTTGTAAAACTGAGCTGTTCGTTTTGTTTTCTCTCTATGTGTATCCTAACAATATCAAAGCTTGATGATTGCTTTAAACCATGTTCAATAAAATATTGGAAATCGTTTTATGCTATGGTCAAATCATATTAATGATCTCAATAAATAGCTCTGCATAAAAACAGACATAATTTAATGCTTCTGAAACTCCTGCTATTTTGGCTACTCAAAATTAAAATAGAAATGGTTCTGGGCAACAAAGGCAACCAGAACTTGAGCAGCCAAGATCTCGTGGGGAGAGAAGACCAGACAAGCAGAATGGTATCTTTTTCCCTGGAGTGATGTGTTAACGCACCTGCTGCTCCTGGAAACCCAGAGGCAGCAGCTGCAAGAAGGAAGAGCAATGCCCAGTGATTGGGAGTGATCGGCAGTGTCCTGGTAAGAGGGAGGCCGAAGTCAGAGCTCCTGCCCCTCAAGGTACCGAGGCCTTGATAAAAATGCTAAGCGATCAGTTAAAACATGTGAGAGTCCCCACCCCAGAAACAGGGGCAAATCTTAAAATGGAACAAAACTGAAGCCCCTGGATACCAGCCTCGCCTTCCTTGTTCAGATTAAGGTAGTTTTCCTCCAGACCACAATGGACAGGTCAGCACATAAGGGGACACTCATGCAATGGAAAACTATACAACCATTAAAAACTCAGCTCCTGGATACACAGTGTGGGTGAGCCTTGTATCTCAAATACAGAATACAAATGTCTTCATATAATAACTAAGAAAATGCCAGGAAGGCTATGTTAATCAGTTTGATGAAAATAGTTCAGAATGTATATGAAACCAGCACATTGTACCCCTTGATTGCACTATTGTACACAGCTATGATTTAATAATAAAGACAATAAAAAA
>CAUYON010005497.1:0-12792 GCA_963573935.1 Arctocebus calabarensis | reverse complement strand
TTTGTACCAGAATGTTTATTGCAGCCCAATTCATAATTGCTAAGTCGTGGAAGAAGCCCAAATGCCCATCAACCCATGAATGGATTAATAAATTGTGGTACACATATACCATGGAATACTATGGAGCCTTAAAGAAAGATGGAGACTTTACCTCTTTTGTGTTTACATGGATGGAGCTGGAACATAGTCTTCTTAGCAAAGTATCTCAAGAATGGAAGAAAAAGTATCCAATGTACTCAGCCCTAATATGAAGCTAAGTTATAGCTTTCATATGAAGACTGAAACCCAATTATAGCACAAGAATACAGGGAAAAGGGAAAGGGTGGGGAGGAGTGAGGGGAGGATGGGTGGAGGGAGGGCAATTGGTGGGATCACACCTACAGTGCATCTTAGCAGGGTACTGGTGAAACTTGTTAAATGTTGAGTATCAATGTCTTTATATAGTGATCAAGAAAATGCCATGAAGACTATCTCTAACAGTACGATCAAAATATTTCTGATTGTATATGAAGCACATTCTGCCCTATGATTGCACCAATGTACACAATTATGATTTAATAAAATTATTTAAAAAAATACACCAAGTCCGTAAATGTAATTCACTATCTCAATAAAAGCAAAAACAAAGATCATATGATTCTCTCAATAAGTACAGAAAAAGCATTTGATAAAATTCAGCATCCTTTTCTGATTAGAACACCTAAGAATATAGACATAGGTGACATATTTCTTAAATGGTTTGAAGCCAACTGTGACAAACCCACAGGTAATGTTATAGTGAATGGAATAAAACTGAAAACTTTTCCATTTAGAACTGGAAACAGACAAGGTTGTCCTCTATCACCACTATTATTCAACATAGTGCTAGAAGTTATACCTAATACAATCAAGCAAGAGAAGGAAATAAAGGGCATGAAAATGGGTGAAGAGGAGGCCAAACTCTTGTTCTTCGATGATAATATGATCTTATGCTTAAAGAACTCCAGAGACTCAACCACAAAACTCCTGGAAATGATTAATATCTCAGGGTACAAAATAAATGCCAACAAACCTGTAGCCTTTGTATGTGCCAACAATAGGCAGGTTGAGAAGCTAATCAAAGACACAATTCCCTTCATGGTAGCTTTTTTAAAATTAAATACCTAACAAAGGAGGTTAGGACTTCTATAAACAAAATTATGAAACTCTGAGAAAAGAAATAGCAGAGGATGTTAGCAAATGAAACAGCATACATGCTTATGGCTGGGAAGAATCAACATTATCAAAATGTCCATATTTCCCAAAGCAAACTACAGATTCAGTGCAATCCCCGTTAAAATACCATCATCATACTTTGAAGAACTGGAAAAAAAATAGTTCTTTATTTTGTGTGGAATCCATAAAACTACCATTTGGCTAAGATAATTCTAAGTAATAAAAACAAAGCCAGAGGCATCACTCTACTAGACTTTAGGATATATTACAAGTTCATAGTGATTAAAACCCCATGGTATTGGCATAAAAAATAGAGACATAGACATCTGAAACCAAATAGAAAACCAAGGGATGAAACTAACATCTTATAGTCACCTGATCTTTGATGAACCAAATAAGAGCATACACTTGGAAAAAGAATCTCTATTCAACAAGTAGTTGGGAGAATTGGATAACCACATATAAAAGACAGAAACTGGACCTGCACATTTCACCACTTACAAAAATTGATTCAAGATGGATAAAAGATTTAAATCTAAGGCATGAAATAATAAAAAGTCCTAGAAGAAAGTGTGGTAAAAACTCTTTAAGATGTCAGACTGGGGAAAGATTTTATGAAGAACACTTCTGTGGCTATTGCAACAAGAAAAATAAACAAATGGGACTGGAAAGCTTTGCACAGCTAAGGACACAGCAATAAAAGCAAATAGATAACCTTTAGAATGGAAAAAAATAATTTCATATTTTAAATCTGACAGGTTTGATAACTAGGATCTGTAGAGGACTCAAATAAGTCAAGAAAAAAAGAGTTAACAATCGCATCTATCACTGGGCAAGAGAAGCCAAGTTCCCCTTTCTGAGAAGTTTACGGAGAGCATTCTCCAGAATTCCAGGACTGTCTTAGAATCCTTGGGGCTAAAGCATAGTCCACATTAATTTGCTGGAATGCCCAGTGTCATAACTATACAGTAAAGGAGAATTTAAATACCTGTGACTGTGTTGTTTATTGATGCTAATAACAGAGTGAGAGGAGGAGGACAGGTAACTGCCAAAGGCTTTCAAAACTGAAAAAGCTGCTCCAATATCCAATGTGACAAACTTATGGGAGACAACCACTGTGAGGCACAGCCCTCTTCCTGAAGAGCCCGGGCCCCGTCAACCTGAAGATGATTGGTTCACTGTCATCTTCTTGCCAGCTTTCTTGGGACAGTCATGGATTCACTGTTCTGAGGCACCAAAGTGGAAGCAAGTGGGGCAGGTTAATACCCTACCTCTTCTGCCATTCAGGTTAGGCCCAATTTGTGAACACTCTCCTCAGACGGCCCAGTTTTGCCCAGTTGAAACATATCTGTCCAGAGTTCACTAGGCTACCAGAGCACAGTCATCTCCCTTGTTTGTCTCAGACTGGGCCACAGGGATTGGCTGCAATAATAGCTCCTAATAATTTGACCTTTGGGCATTCTTTAGCTGTCTTCTCCAGGTCCCAGTTGTTGAACTCTGATGTGGCCAAGTTCAAGAGCTTGTATGAGTCATTTGGGGGTCCCAGTGCCTTTACAATGGAGTTTCCTGAAGATATCAGGGCCTGATTAATAAAATGGACGTCAATCACAATTCTCTCACTAATTCAGGGTTTAAGTTGGTATACTTTTGGACTGCTTCCACTAATCATCCCCTAAAGGAGGATTGATTTTCATCATGATGCCAGATTAGCTCAGCTAACCTGGAAATGTTTATTGGCTTTATTTTTATTTCCCCCAGGTCTTCTATTAAGATAGGTATGTATGTAATCCTTGGCTACTCTGCAAGTCTCTCCTCTCTGCCCAGGTTGATTATTTTCTCCAAGAGTCTTGGGTAGTAAATGCATTTTCTCCATCAGCCAAATTCTGATTAGGAGCATGTTATCTGACAGCCCTGTCGTGCAGTTGTTATTACATGCTATTTTTCAACCATGGTACAACAATACAACAGTAAAATTATTAGATCCTTCCAAGACAAATAAAAAATGTTAGTCAAATGCTGAAACTCTTTTATAAACTTCCCAGGATACACTGACAATTTCCCTACTTTATAAATTTTAAGTCTGCCATGCTGAAGGGAGCACATACCTTAATAATGTGCTGTCTGTTATGAGAGGCTACCTCATGTAGAGGAAGACAACTAGGGTAGAGACCAAAAACTGAGGCCTGAGGGGAGGTGAAAGTGAGGCTGTGGTATTTCCTGAACTATAAGCTGGCAGGGAGTCCTTCATTTTTGGTTCCTCTCTCTCTTCACCTAATGAGTTTTTTTCCTTCTAGAGTATACACAAGTGGTGCTGGCAAACAACTTAAGGGGAAAAATTTGGTGTTTTTCCCAGCCTGTTCCCACTCCAGTCCCTTCCTCCCTAGTTGACATTTTTCTACATGAGACTCACAATACTGAGGATTGTCCCTTAAGTACATAAAAGCTTATACATAGCATACCTCTGACCACTTCTCTTCATTTCTACAAAGGACAGCCACATGGTCAAAGATGCCTGCAAAAGACAAAAATCTTAATTTATTCACCAGGTACAGACTTCAAGAGAGAAAGCAGGAAGAGAGCAGGGTACAGTTTCTCCCAGAATAGCAAAGGGGCAAAGCTAAACAGAGAAGATGCCATGTGGGCTAGACTGTTGTAGCCTCTGCCCTAGGCAAGGAAACATGCCCTTAGGCCCCACCACAGCCACTTATCTGACTTCAGAATTCAGAGGCTCAAAATGAAGAACGTGAACACATAGTCAAATCCAGCAAAATTTAGAAATATTGCAGTGGTGGTGGTTCTATAATCTTTAAACATCTGTACTTTAATTAAAGTTTTTAAATTAGTTTTATTTATCAAAGAATACTAAAGTCACTTGAACAAAAGTCATTTGAGTTATTTTCTGTTTTCCTGATATAATATTCAATTTAAGTGCTTACTTTTTCTTTCTCTCTTTAAAAGCCAATTTATTGGAGCTCTTTTGCATATTTTGACAATGAAAAATCACATCTGAGTTCTCTATTCTGTTCCATTGGTCCATATCTATTTTCTTGCTAAACATGCTATTTTGGTTATTATTAACTTATATTGTATTTTGAAGTCGGGTGATATGATGCCTCAAAACTTGTTCTTGTTCTTAAGATTGCTTTGGCTATTTGGTTTCTTTTCTTTTTCTTTTTAATTTATTTTATTTTATTCATTTTTTTGTTTCTTTTTTGGTTCCAAATGCAGCATAGAATTATTTTTTTCTAGATCTTTTAAATATTACATTAGTATATTGACAAAGATTACATTGAATCTATCAATCACTTTGGGCAGTATGGAAATTTTAACAACTTTTATTCTACCAATCTGTGAGCATGATATATTTTTCCATTTGTTTTTGTCTTTGGTGATTTCTTTCCTAAGTGTATCACAGTTGTCCTTATAGTCATATTTTATCTCCTTGTTAAGTATATTCCTAAGTATTTTGTTTCCTTTGTAGCTTTTGTGAATGGTATTGAGTCTTTGATTTGACTCTCAACTTGGTTGTTATTGGTATATATAAATGCTACTGATTTTGTGTACATTGATTTTTTAACCTGAGACTTCACTGAATTTATTTATCAATTCCAGAAGTCTCTTGATGGAGTCTTTGAGATTTTCTAGATACAAGGTCATATTATGAGTGAAAAGTGATAGTTTTACTTCCTTTCTCCCAATGTGGGTAATCTTTATCTGTTTCTCTTGCCTGGTTGCTCTGGCTAGGACTTCCAGCACTATGTTCAATGGAAGTGACAGTGAGCACCCTTGTTTTTTCTAGTTATAAGAGGGAAAACTTAATACTACAGAAGATTTGATAGTAGAAGTTTAGGAAAAGATAATGGCCAAATAATCATCAAAGAAAAGGTGGTATAGTTGTATAACATGAGATAATATACAAAATAAGATAAAGGTAATAAAAGACATCAATGTCTAATAATAAAAATTTCACATTATTTTCAAGCATAAACGAAACATTGACAAATATTAACCAAGTACCATTATTGTAAAAGTCCAAACATTTTAATAATCATCATCATACTGACTATATTTTTATAGGATTAAAATTTAGTATTAATCAAAAAGATATTAATATTAATCAAAAGGATAAGAAAATTACATGATTTTTGAAATTTAAAATTATCCTTTGAAATAAACATGGGAATAAATAAAATTATTTCATATTCCAAAATTTTCACATTAAGGGGATCCTGGAAATCTAGCTAATGTGACCTAGCATATAAATTTTCTATTTCCTCACCCAGTAATAGAGAAACTAGATAGCTAAATCAAATTTGTTAGACAATATTACCAACAAAACTAAGTGACAATGTATACTGGCAAACTAGATTTATGATAATCATTGAAAAAAAATAAGAGTTAGTGAATATAAGCAAAGAGGATAGAAAATATGTATAACACCAAACCTTGCAATGAATAAAGAGAACAAAAAACCCTAAAAATTACAATTCAATAAAACTGTCATAAAATTCAACAGATTTAATCTGAACGTTGATGAAGCAATCCATATGGAAGAAATGCAAACCCAAACAACCAAGAGCAAGATATAGTCTATCATAATGGCTGCACAGTATGGTGAAACAAAAAGTCATCTGTATATTTAGGCAATACAACAGGTTACATAAAAGAGAAATGAAGTCAGGCTATGGTTAGATATTTTGATAGTAATAATTTATGCCAGAAAAATAGAGTGTAACATACTTAAGATACCCAGGGGAAGTAAATGTGAACCAAAGGTTTATAAACAAAGAAATAATTTTGGACTGTAAAAGGTAAAAGCAAACTATACTATATAAAATGCAATATTATAGAGAATGTTGTTTCCAAGAGTCTGTCCTGAGTAATCTACTGAAGAACAGACTTTAGAAAACCAGAAAGACAGAAAAGAGAGGCACGTAAGTACTAGTAAAGATTACTAAAGGTATTATTAATAGTTATTAATAGTTACTTTTAGAAGTAACATTAAATGAAGATTGAGCACAAGAAACATGTTTAATATTTTTATTACTTAAGGAAGCCATATTAAAACCACAGTGAGAGTACACACACACTTCTGGAATGGATGAAAGTACAGATTTGTATAACAAGCATTAACAAGAATTTGGAACAACATAAGCTCTCATACACTTTTTGCAGAACTTTCCACTTTACAAAGTAAAACCACTTTGTAAAACAATTTGAAAATTTCATATGTGTACCATATGACACAGGCATTCTATTTCTACATATTTAACCAAAGAAAACGAAGATGTGTACACAAATGGACTTGAATATAAATGTTCATTGTGGCTCAATTTGTAAAAGCAAAAAAACCAAAACAAAACAAAAACAAAAAACACCTAGAAATAATCCAAGTGTCTCAAAGTCTATCAATAGCTGAATGGTTGGACTGATTTATCATATTATATGAGATATTCATATAATGGGATAATATTCTTTTTTTGTCTTTATGTTTTGTTAAGTCTCTTGTAAACATCAGAGATTTCAGAAAAGTTTCTTTATAACTAAGATGTTTAATGTAATGGGTTAATACATATAAGAATAAGGATGAATTTGAAAATAATTATTCTGGGTTAAAGAAGTCAGATAAAATCAAGTATGTACTTTATGACTTCATTTATATGCAATTTTAGAAAATGCATATTAAATTCTCGTGACAGAAAGCAGATCAGCATTTACCTGAGGATGGTGATTGAAAGACAGCGAAGAATGGACTTCTAAGAAGTATGAAGAAAATTTTAGAATTAATGAATATTGATTGTACTTATAGTTTAAAGAGTGTATGGACATGTCAAAATGCACCAACTTATATACCTTAAATATGTGCAGTATAATGGATATCAGCTATAACTCATTTTAATGTAATTTGAATAGTTTTTATATTTACATTCACATATTTTCAATTCCTTTTTGCCTTTATGTTTTAGTTAAGTCTCACAAACATCATAGATTTCAGAATAGTTTTCTCTATAACTAAGATGTTTAATTACTAATAAATGTGATAGTTCTTTAGATTTATTTTTACTTTCAGAGAATTACTTTCATTTTACCATGTACCTTATAGATTTGAATCATTTCCCTAATTTATCTTCTGATAATGTTTCTAACTTTTCTTTGAGCTAACAAAGTTTGTGCAAGAGCTACACATATATAATACAAATTTGAGGAGCCCAATATATCTTTTTTACCTTCCAAATGGAAATTATTTGCACATCTGTAACATTGTAGGGCCATAGTTATTTTCTTGTGAGCTCTTTACATATTATGTAGTCTCTGCATCTAGAGTTCAAGGTGAGAAGTTTGATGCTTATGCATTCTTGTGCCTTTCTAGGAAATCTGTTAAAAAATAACACTCAAGGTATTCTAAGTTTGCACATTTAAAGGCTAGTACTGGAGAAGAGAGCAAGTTTGAGAACACATTGATCTCCTCTGAGATGTCAAAGACATTTTTAGAATAGCCACAAGAAACAACTTTTATTTAGAAATTGATTAACTTGAATTCTCTAGCTTTAATGAGAGAAAAATATTTGCTTAACTGAACAACTTAAAACCTAGCAAGATGTCTAGAGAAAGCCAATAGTCACTGGAAGCAAAGATGAAAACAAAGTAGAACATTCCTTTTGGTTCTAGGCTGTAGGCTTTTTTGATTAAGAAAAAGTAATTTATCTGTATTTTACCATAATTATTTACCATATATTTCATTGTATTTGAGGGGGAAAGTCTACTGGTAATCAAGAGTACACATGTTCTTAACCATGTGTACACTCTTTAATGGAACTTGGTAGGATGATAGATTACTGGTAGAGCATAAAACTTAGATTCTAAATTTTTTTCCCAGGGATATTTGTCCCACATTCTCTTCTATTGTCATTAAGAAATTATATTTGCACAATAAACACAAGGCTGTTATTTGGGGATATGAGTTAAGGAGTATTTCAAAGATATATGCCCTCTTGCGAATATAGCTTCAGAAATATTCCTGGTCCTGTCCCTGTGGACGCATACATGTTTCTGAAAGAGAAAACTTTGATTATAAATTTTCAATTCTTCAAACTGGTTAACATAGCCTTAAAACCAGCACATTGTACTCCATTATTGCATTAATGTACATAGCTATGATTTAATAAAAAATAAAATAAAATAAAATATTTTTTATTCTGCCTTTGAGATTAAAAGAGAAGAAAGAGGATACAGAAAGTTTTAGTGAACGCTTTTAGATGAAATAGGCCAGTCTTCCAAGTCTATCTGGAAGAACTTTCAGAATTATGCAATCATATCTCTGAGACTCTCATTATCATTCATGACACTAACACTGTCATTAGTCAGAACTCCTAGGAGGCTCCAGATGGCTGCAATCAGGAAGCCCTTACAAAGGACATAGGTGTTTGCTTCTTCCTCCAGTTATTAAGGCATAAAGACCAGGAAGGTGACCTTTGGACACCTGAAGATCAGTCAGAGGAAGGATGATCTCTGAATTACCCCCCTTCCCTCTCCATTTACCTGTCAATCTGAAGTAAATGAAGGAAATGAGCATGGTGATGAAGACCAGCAGCATACTCAGGATCACAGCCCTATCTTCCAACCACAGAGTATCCAACTGAAATCGGATCTAAAACAGGGACTGGAGAGAGATGCAAAAATTAAGAGGATCCCAGCAGAGAAAAGAGAGCTAGATTACAGTTATATGATAGATTTACTTTTCAGTTTCCTACTGATTCATACTATCTGAGTTTATGTATGTATGCGGGTGAGAAAATATAGGTGGGGCAATAGGGATGATTTTGGAGATGAGTATGTTTGGGCTAAGGTTCAAATAAAGCTCTGAGGGGGTAGATACCCATTCTTCTGCTCAAGTAGCATGGAAATTGCATTGGTTGGCTGGTGTCTGTAAGACAGCTAGATACACTGTTTTTATCTGCATTATCTTGTGCTAAAGACCTTGCAAAATTCCCTTATGTGGATTATGGTAAAATGGAACAGTCTTGGGTGAGCAGCCTCTATGAGTTGGAAGGGATATTGCAATTCTCAAAAAGTACATTCTAATTTATAGCAGAAGTCTTCTTTAAAGTATCTTTCCTGGGTGGTTCTAAAGTTGAAAACATCCCCATCTCATAATGTTGGTCAATATGTTTTGGGATAGCAGTGCCATTGCCAGCAATTAGGGCATCTGTTTCATTAGAGGGTAGCTACGCCTGTCAGAAATTAATTTCCTACATCAATTATAGTTATTAAACCACAGTTATTTATTATGAAAATTTTTTTCTGAGTTAGTGACTAATGACAACTCTGTAGGCATGCCATGTGTTATGGTAAGTACATGACTACATGTGTTTCTTTCTCTGGAGGTGAGCCTTTCAAGGCCTCTGAACATCTGAGAGAGATCTGAAATGAGTTAATAATAATAGTATTAATAATAATACAGTAAACATAACCTGGGATTTACATATGATATCAAGGAATTTAGAGAAATAATGGTTGTCTAAGGAGTGAGGTTTTATGGGGGAAGTGGAAACAATATAGTTTTAATGGAGAGAAGAGAATGGAACTGTATACATGTGTATTCATTTGAACATTCGTGTGTTCCTGTGTTGTGTATGTATGTGTAAGGGAGCCCCTCTGCGAGCAAAATCTTGATGGTGTTGAAGTCATAATAAAAATGTAGAGATGAATCTCTAAATTTAATGTTTTCTTTTGAAAAGCTAGATTTGCAATTTTGGACACAGATACAGACTAGGTGATTTGGGGTCTATCTGAAGAACAAAGAGAAGGTTGTGAGTTCTGTTAGGAAGAAAAATGTTATGTATTATTTTTAAAGACAGCTCATTGGCAGGGAGCTGGTCAACAATAATTGTGGAGTGCTGGTCATGAGCAAACCAGCCTTGGAGTCACATTAGGTTGTTGTTTCAGCAGCTACTAGCTAAAATTAGTCTTAGGGTTGCAGTAGGCCATTTCAGCAGCTGGCCTTTTGGAAAATTTAATTCTTGGAGCAGCTGCTTTGTGCACTGAATAATTTTTCTCCCTAATCCCTGAACTCTTTTTAAGTTGGGTAAGATAAGAATGACCCAATTTATATAAACCACCTTTATCCTGGTTACAATGACCAGAGCCTGTGAAGAAACAGTGTGATTGTTTCTTTCCTTGAACACCAAAATTCATGTTAAAGAAGAGGAAGAATGGGTTAGAAATGAGTTTGTTTGCACAATGTGAAATAAGATTATACTCCTGGGGGATAATTTAAGATTCATCTTTGTAACTATCTTATAAGGAAGTAGAAAGAACTCAATCAGCATATCCACCTCTGTAACTTTGAAGCATTGGAACAGGACATAAAAGGTTCCCATCTTAGAGGTGGAGCAAGATGGCGATTGGGACAGATGAGTAGCCCATCTCTCCCAAGACACCAGGTGAGAGGGAGAGGGCTCTGGATATTTCTCCGCATGGATTATTGGTGTGGATAGACAGCTGGAGATGTGCAGCAAATTGGTGGATTGCTGAATTTGAAGTGTAATTCAAAACCTCGGACTCTGCTATAGAGTTTTCCCCAGCCCATCGGACCCAGCTGTGGCTGGCCCCTCCCACACGGAGGCCAGCAGTTCATAATTTACAAAACCTAATTGATGAAAATTTCGCTGAAATGTGGATTCCTGAGTTTAGCGACCAGAAAGGGGAGCTGCTTGGAGTCATAGAGGGCTAGGCAGCCCAAAGGAGAATTGAGGAGAGGGGATCCTGCCAGGAAACAGAAATTTTGAATTGTCCAAAATGACAGACACCTTTTCCCCAAATCTTCAGGAGTAATTGAACAGACAGTATCATCCCTGGTGGGGAATCTTGGTGTGTTCTGGCTGTTCAGACGGGGATCTGGGGCCAAATGAAGACACTCTAAACTGTGGAAGTTGGGGAAGAAGGTCCCCATGCACTGCAGCTGTGGGAATAGTAGCAGTCTAGAGCAGGGGCAGCAGCAGCAGCAGAGGTGGTTGAGCAGCCAGAGCAGTGGCAGCAGTGGTAGCCAGCCCTCTCCCACAGCCGATTGCAGTTGCCAGTTTGAGGTAGAATATGGGAGCAGAGTGGAAAGATCCATGAAGCGTGGACTCCGGCACCGAGTTTGGAGTTCGGATAGGAGTGCCTTCTTATGGTTTCTGAGAGTGCTTACATCAGATTTTTCAGAGGCTTTTTTTTTTCTTCCCAATTATTTTACAAGCATCATTATTTTTATTTTAGATTTTTTGTTGTTGTTATTGTTTTTTTGTTTGTTTGTTTTGTTTTATCTGTATGTCTATGTGTTTCTGACTGTGTGTGCATCTGTAGGCTTGTGTGTCTGGTAGCCTTTTTATCTGTTTATTAGTTCATTTGGTCTCAAGGTGATTGGGGTTCCAAATGTTTTCCTTGCCACCTTAATCCTTAAGTCTACCCCCTCCCCTGGCCTGACAGTCTAGAAGCCCAACTCATTTAGAATCCAGATTGTCTGCTTTTCTTAGCTAGGCAAGGCATTGCATAGACAGTGGCTGTACAGCTGTGCTGTTCTTGTGAATCCAGTAACTGTATAGGAAGACACAGAGGGAAAGGTGACTGTCCTGGCCCAAAGAAAAAGAGTATCTCAGCTGCAGACAGAGGCTAGGGTTCCTGTACTGCGGGTGGAGGCTCAGAAGCTGTTGAGGTGCACGAACCTAAGAGGAGGCACCTCCCACCCAACCTCAGCATTAGTAGAGTGACCCTGCTGGGGTCTAACTCTGGAGAGTCATCTCCTCATCTCTGTGGCCTTCCAGAGGGAGCCAAGCCATGCCATATAGGGATTCCAGTACTGCAGAACAGCGGCAACAAAGGTGCAGTGGCTGAGGGAGAAATTCTTTTGCTGTCTGGATATCCTAGGGTTTGGGCTGAGCTCAGGTGGAACTATTTTCAGCTGCCATTGAACACCTGAGGCAGGCAGACCTCAGCCTCCCCTGCTGGATGGTGGTAGACTGTGGTAACCATGAGGAGGAGGCAACGACCTCACACTGACTCAGGTTGGCACATAGTCCTGGCACATTTGTTTTTTGGACAGAACAGGGACATAGAAACTGGGTTAACAGAGTCTGCTAGAGAGACTACCGGAGACTGGGGTGACCAAAATCTGGTGGTGAAGGACGATGAAGGTGAGGTAAGAAGTACCAACCCCCTGGCTCTAAACCTCCTATTGGATGGGCATTTCTGACTCCTCACAGCACCAAAGGCACTCAAATCACAATCGAGCTGCCAATAGCCTCTAACATCTAGTTGCTGGAGCCCTCTTGAACTTTCCAATTAGAGAGTGAGGGGTTGTCAGGGACAATTGGGCCAGAACTCTTGAACTGTACAAATTATCAGAGGACCCTCCAACGTGGATCCCAGGTTCTTCTGTAGTGGGAAGGTTTGATTGTCTTCTTCCAGATACTACCAGTGGGGGAAGAGATGTCCTAGTTGCTTGTATTTCACTGAACCAGAGACTGCAACCCAGGGTTACTGATTCACTAGGATTGGACAGAGATCAGCTGGATACAAGACAGAGCCACCTACCCTCACTGCACCAAGCAGTCCTCTATA
>CAUYON010005492.1:0-49179 GCA_963573935.1 Arctocebus calabarensis | reverse complement strand
TAGCTGGGACTACAGGCGCCCGCCACAGCGCCCGGCTATTTTTTTGTTTTGCAGTTCGGCCGAGGCCGGGCTTGAACCCGCCACCTTCGGTATATGGGGCCGGCGCCCTACTCGCTGAGCCACAGGAGCCGCCCTATTCTTGATGTCTTAAAGAACACACACATATAGCCAAAATGACTTTGTGGTCACCAACAGACTGCATATACAGTGGTGGTCCCTTAAGATTGTAACAAAGCCGAACAATTCCTATCACCTAGTGATGCTGGAGCCATGGTAACACTGCGATTCACATTTGTGGTGCTGCCAGTTGTATAAAACTGTAGCACATGCCCACGAGTTGGAGGTTGCTGTGAGCTGTAATGCCACAGCACGCTACCCAGGGCGACAGCTTGAGGCTCTGTCTCATTAAAAAAAAAGAATACTGGCTCGGCGCCTGTGGCTCAATAGGCTAAGGCGCCAGTCACGTATACCTGAGCTGTTGGGTTCGAATCCAGCCCAGGCCTGCCAAACAACGACAGCTGGAACCAAAAAAAAATGGCCGGGCATTGTGGCAGGCTCCTGTAGTCCCAGCTACTTGGGAGGCAGAGGCAGGAGACTCGCTTGAGCCCAGGAATTGGAGGTTGCTGTGAGCTGTGATGTCACAGCACTCTATCCAGGGTGACAGCTTGAGGCTCTGTCTCAAAAAAATAAAAGAATACTGTCTACTTCATGAGGCTTGTAGTGAGAATAGAATGAAACAATACATATTAAAAAAACAAAACTGGGCTCGGTGCCTGTGGCTCAACGGGCTAAGGCGCCAGCCATGTATACCAGAGCTGGCGGGTTCGAATCCAGCTTGGACCTGCCAAATAACAAAGACAGCTACAACCAAAAAATGGGCGGGCGTTGTGGTGGGTGCCTGTAGTCCCAGCTACTTGGGAGGCAGAGGCAAGAGACTCGCTTGAGCCTAGGAGTTGGAGGTTGCTGTGAGCTGTGATGCTACAGCACTCTACCCAGGGTGACAGCTTGAGGCTCTGTCTCAAGAAAAAAAAAACAAATAAAACTGTAGCACATGCAATTACTTATGGTACATAATACTTGATAATAATTTTGTAACTGGTTTATAAACATAATATAGCATCCTTTTTAACTGTTGTTATAAAGCATACCATATCCCTTCTACTTATTGAATAAAAAGTTAATTGTAGGACAGCTTCGCCAGGCACGTGCTTCAAGGGGTCCTTCAGAAGAAGGCATTGTGACAGCTTGCCTGTAACTGCTCCTGAAGACCTTTCAGTGAGAGAAGATGGGAGGTGGAAGACAGAGTGCTGGAGACCCTGGCCCTCTGCAGACCTAGGCTAATGTATGCTTCTATCTTAGTTTTTAACAACGTTAAAAAAGCAAAAAAATAAGAAAAAAAATTTTTTAATGGAAAAAAACTTACAGCTATACAATGGATTTGTGTTTTAAGCTAAGTGTTGTTAAGAGTCAAAAAGTTAAAAAGAGTAAGTTTATAAAATAAAAAAGTTATAGTAAGCTAATGTTAGTTTATAGTCAAGAAAAACGTTTGTAATGAATCTGGCAGGCTAAGGGTCCAGTGTGTATAAAGTCCACGGTGCTGGAGGGTGTCCTAGGCCTGCACACTCACTCACCACTCGCTGGCTCACCCCAAGCAACTTCCAGTCCTGCTAGCTCTGTCCATGGTTGAGTACCCTGTGTATACGTATCGGTTCTTATCTCTTAGGTTGTATTTTTGTTGAATCTTTTCCTTTGGACTTATTAAGGAACACAACTACTTCCCACTGTGTCATAACAGCCTCCCGTGTTCAGCACAGCATCAGGCTGCACGGGTTTGCAGGAGCAACCAGCTGCACCAAATAGCCTGGGTGTGCGGCAGCTGCGCTGTCCAGGTCTGCAGGCTCACTCCACAAGGGCCAGGCCATAATGAGCTTGTCTGAAGATGCATTTCTCAGAACACAGCCTCGTTATTAGGGGACATGTGACTGAATACCTGTCATGATTAAAACAAATAAAGCTTTGCTATTTCAGACCTTGAAGCTACATAAAAGTTTAATTGTACACCTTACTCAGAACTTCTAAAGATTATACGTTGATAAATGAACCGTTTCACTGAGAATTCCACAGCAAGGCCAATTTGAAAGGTGTGTTGAATCATCACCTATTCAAGGACTGCGCACCTGGAACCTGGATGACCTCCATTCTGTCCAGCAGGGCGGCTGGGATGGTAGCAGTGGTGTTGGCAGTGGCTATGAACAGAGCTTGGGAAAGGTCAAAGGCCACATTTAGGTAATGATCTGTGAAGTTATGGTTTTGCTCAGGATCTAATACCTAAGGGAGAACAAAAGACAAATTTAGTAGTTCCAACAGGAAGCTATAGACATTAAAGCAGGTTAGCAAGGTTTAACTGACATATCTGCTCAACAGTTAGTTTAGACACACAGGCTGGCACCAGGGCCTGAACATGATCCTTTGCATTCCCCACATTCTTCATACTTATTAAAACAAAATCAACACCAAAATTTCTTAAAACAGGCCAGGCACTGTGGCTCATGCGTGTAATCCTAGAACTTTGGGAAGCTGAGGTAGGATGGCCAGAGGCTACTAATTCCAGACCTGCCCAGGCAACATCTCAAGATCCCACCTCTAAAAAAAATAAGAAAATGAGCTGGACACAGTGATGCTGCCTAGAGTCCCAGACATCCTGGAGGCTGAGGCAGGAGAATAGCTTGAGCCCAGGAATTCAAGGCTGCAATGAGCTATCATAGTGCCACTGAACCCCAGCTTGGGTGACAGAGCAACACTTTGTCTCTAAAAAAATAAGTAAGTATATACAATTTCTGAAGACACTTAAAAGCACAAATATAGCAAGAATTAATTACACTTTCAAGGTTTGTTCTTAAAATTATGATTGATTGTGTGGCCTTTATAAGTTACCAATCCTGTAAGAATCCACTTCTCTCTTGATAACACACCCTGTCTTAACTGCCATGAGAATACAAAATAAACGTGTCAAGTACAGTAGAAACTTCACAGCTACCACCTCCTCAGGTTGACCTAATTTTCACAGACTGGATGTGTACCACACGTGCCAAGGCTTCACTCCTTACGGCGAACTCCTCCATATATATGTTGACCAGTTTGTCACATGTAAGTTGTCACCCTAGGTGGTCAACTTACAGAGGTTTCTACTGTATTTTGAAATTCTTAGATAGCAGTCAAAATAATAATCAGTGGACTTCTCCTAAAACATTATTGGAAAGTCTGGTACAAATTCTTTCACTGAAAAGGAAATTCCTAATAAGAGTAAACTAATAGAAATTACTATGCTACTGTACTGAAACAGCACAGCAAAAAATTCACTTTTTAAAAATGTCTTAAAGCAAAACCTTGCTGCTTATAAGTAAAACACCAAACGCTCTTAAAAATATTTAATTAGAGGCTCGGTGCCTGTGGCTCAACTGGCTAAGGCACCAGCCATGTACACCTGAACTGGCGGGTTCGAATCCAGCCCAGGCCCGCCAAACAACAATGAGGCAACCAAAAAATGGCCGGGTGTTATGGCGGGCGCCTGTAGTCCTAGCTACTTGGGAGGTGGAGGCAAGAAACTCGCTTGAGCCTAGGAATTGGAGGTTGCTATGAGCTGTGATGCCATAGCACTCTATCCAGGGTAACAGCTTGAGGCTCTGTCTCAAAAAAAATATATATATATTTAATTAGATACTTAGATGCATTAGGTAATTTACCACTTAGATTCTTTTTTTTTTTTCTTTAGACAGAATCTCACTCTATTGAGGCTGTGTTCTGAGAAATGCATCTTCAGACTAGCTCATTATGGCCTGGTCCTCGTAGGGTGAGCCCACAGACCTGGACAGCGTAGAATACCCTGGTGTCACAGCTCACAGCAAACTCAAACTCTTGGCCTCAAGTGATCCTCCTGCCTCAGCCTCCCAAGTAGCTGGGACTATAGCTGCCTGCCATAATGCCCAGCTAGTTTTTCTATTTTTAGTAGAGACAGGGTCTTGCTCTTGTTCAGGCTGGTCTCAAATTCCTGAGCTCAAGCAATCCACCCACCTCTGCTTCCCAGAGTGGTGGGATTACAGGGGTGAGCCACCCACCGCTCTTGGTCTAATATTTGCTTTTGTTTTTTGAGACAGAGTTTCATTCTGTTGCATCTGGATAAAGTGCTGTTATGTCATAGCTCACAGGGACCTCAAACTCTTGGGGCCAGGCACACTACCCAACTACTTTTTCTATTTTTAGTAGAGATGGGGTCTTGCTCTTGCTCAGGCTGGTCTCGAACTCCTGACCCCAAGGGATCCACTGCCTCAGCCTCCCAGAGTGCTGGGATTATAAGCATGAGCCACCACACCTAGCCACCAGTTAAATTCCTTTTTTTTTTTTTTTTTTAATCGAGACAGAGCCTCAAGCTGTCCCCATGGATAGAGTGCAATGGCAACACAGCTCACAGCAACCTCCAATTCCTGGGCTCAAGCGAGTCTCCTGCCTTGCCTCCCAAGTAGCTGGGACTACAGGCACCTGCCACAATGCCTGGCTGTTTTTTGGTTGCAGCCATCATTGTTGTTTTGTTTGGTGGGCCTGGGCTGGATTCGAACCCGCCGGCTCAGGTATACGTGGCTGGTGCCTTAGCCTGCTGAGCTACAGGCGCCGAGCCACCAGTTAAATTCTTAAAGTAAGCAACAGGGTATTAAAACGACTATCCTGGCTTGGCGCCTATGGCTCAATGGGCTAAGGTAACAGCCACATACACCTGAGCTGGCGGGTTCGAATCCAGCCTGGGCCCTCCAAACAACGATGGCTGCAACCAAAATATGGCCAGGTGTTGTGGTGGGCGCCTGTAGTCCCAGCTACTTGGGGGCAGAGGCAGAAGACTCGCTTGAGCCCAGGAATTGGAGGTTGCTGTGAGCTGTGATGCCACAGCACTCTATCCAGGTGACAGCTTGAGGTTCTGTCTCAAAAAAAAAAAAACCAAAAAAACCCCACTATCCTGTTTACGTTATTGCTCAAACGAGTGAAGTCAGAGGGACTGACTGCCTACAGAGGCCTCTTAGGGCCTTCTACATGCTCTAAAAACTCAAACATAC
The DNA here is from genome assembly GCA_963573935.1 of Arctocebus calabarensis. Classification (NCBI taxonomy): domain Eukaryota; kingdom Metazoa; phylum Chordata; class Mammalia; order Primates; family Lorisidae; genus Arctocebus; species Arctocebus calabarensis. The sequence goes on along the minus strand of CAUYON010005492.1, from coordinate 44,077 downwards.
TGTCACTTTCCCTTACATCAAATTACTACAAACAGGGTTGATATACATCATCAAAAAGAAAACAAAATGACTAAAATACTTATCAATTATAATTTTACTACAAAGCAGTTTTTCCTACTGATTCTCCTTCTAAAGTTTTACTTATTTTAAAAAATATACACAAGCACAAGCTAGTCTCAATTCAAGGCCCTTTATATATCATCTCAATTTTGTTTGATGGTCATAATGCATTGCAAAAAAATCTTGATTTACGTTAAACATTAATTATTACTTGAAACTAACTGTCTAGAATATAATTCTCAGAAAGTTCTAATTTCGTATTTTCACAGGGCTTAATAATGTTAAATGTTATAAAAAATAAATTACTTTTGCTCTAGTAATGGCACTCCAACAAATGAGCAATTTTCAGGGCCAGAGGGAAACCAGAGGAGCTAAAAACAAGTGCTTCCAATGTGGTCAGACTGGCCACTTCAGAGAAGACTGCCCACAGCAGCACCACTGTCTGGGCAAGCCACCTGGCCGCTGTCCAGAATGCAAGGGTGACCACTGGAGGGTGGCCTGTCCCCAGAGGCGAAGACCTCCTGGGACAGTGTCTCCATTGGAGCTCAAACTGGACTGAGGGTGCCTGGGGCAAATTCTCATGGCTCCAGCTTGTGTCATCACCCCTCAAAAGCCCCAGGTCTGCCTTATAGTGGAGTGCCAGGAGAGAAAATTTCTTTTGGACACTGGAGCAACCTTTTCTGTACTTCTCTCTAACCCTGGTCTTTTATCTCCCAAATCCATAACTATACAGGGGGTGTCTGGAATGCCTGTTACCAAATTTTTCTCCCAGCCTTTAAGCTGCAATTGGGATGACCTGCTGTTCTCTCATGCCTCCCAAATCATGCCTGAAAGTCTTGCTCCCCTTTTGGGGAGGGACATATTAACTAAAACAGGAACTTTTCCCTCCTGGAGACCTAGTCATGATCAAAACTCTCCCCTCTAATTCACCTTCCCTAACCCCAACTTGGGAAGTCCCCTTTCCTGTTATCTTGTCTTCTTCTATAGCTGTTAAAGTTATAGGAGTCGATTCCTGCATACATCATTCACGAGTAAAATCCTGGAACCCTCCATCTTCTACGGAGGCAGACAATGAAGACAGCCAACCACAGACCACTTACACTTGTGAGCCAAAAGAAAAGTTTAAAGTTATTATTTAGGAAACAACAAGAAAAATCCTAGTATGTGGCTCGGCGCCTGTGGCTCAGTGGGCTAAGGCGCCAGCCGCGTACACCTGAGCTGGTGGGTTCGAATCCAGCCCCAGGCCTGCAAAACAATGACAGCTGCAACCAAAAAATGGCCAGGTGTTATGGCGGGCGCCTGTAGTCCCAGCTACTTGGGAGGCAGAGGCAAGAGACTCGCTTGAGCCCAGGAATTGGAGGTTGCTGTGAGCTGTGATGCAACAGCACTCTACCCAGGGTGACAGCCTGAAGCTCTGTCTCAAAAAAAAAAAAAAAAAAAAAAAAATCCTAATATGCTTTTCTTTTAGCATCACTGAATAAGTGCTTCTGACCCGACGCTCTTCTACCTTTGCCTATTACTGATTAAACTAATCAGATTTATGTTTTCCAGAAATGTCATCAAGCCATACGCAATAAAGATGGTTCCAGTCCATGAACCCCTGTATCACTCTCCCTCCGGAGAAACCCTAACTGCCCCCTTCTATCATCGCCCGATTCAGCAGGAAGAAGTTAGATCGAGTCTTCGCCCATTTTCCCTAACAGTACTTAGAGTTTCTACTTGGAGAGGGAGAATTGATGCAGGACATTTGGCGCCCTAGCAGAGCTGGCATACCTGCTGCCTCCTCCTGGGTGGTATCGGTGCTGCAGCAGCCAGCTGAAGAACCAGCAGGCTAGATGACAGGCAAGGAGGGGGACTTCCAACCCCCACCGGAGGCTCCAATAGCCAAAAAGGCTGGACAACTGCTGAGGAGACACCTGTTCCTTGGTGTCTCCTTCACTTTACACTTAGGACTAAATGTGGAACTCCCATTTCCTATGCCTAGGTCAATTTCTTGGGAATTTCCTAGGCCTCAATTCCATGAATGGACTGGGTCCATTCATTGATACATTCATTCACTTTGCCCTTGCAGAAGGGACTGTGTTTGTTCATTGATACGTTCATTCACCTTGCCCCCGGCAGAAGGGACTGTGCTCATTCATTTCCTGGCCAAGGAACCCATACACCTACATATACCCCGAGACTAAAAGCCTAAAGGGGGAGATGGGGAAAAACCGGGAGAGAAACGCAGAGAGCTTTTCTCTCCCCACTTGAGTTCTCTCTCTCTAGCAGGAGCTTTAGTGTTTTCTGTATTCTTTTCTGTAAGTAAATTCTGTCTTATCACTGGAAAAAAAAAAGAGAAAAAAAGAAAATTCCGTGAAGGCTATGTTAAACAGTTTTATGAAAACATTTCAGATTGTATATGAAACCAGCACATTGTACTCCTTGATTGCACTAATGTACACAGCTGTGATTTAATTTAAAAAAAAAAAGAAAAAGGTGGAACCTTTACTTTTTTCATGTTTACATGGATGGAGCTGGAACATATTCTTGTTAGTAAAGTATCTCAAGCATGGAAGAAAAAATATCCAATGTACTCAGCCCTACCTTGAAACCAATTATAGCCCAAGAATATGGGGGAAGGGGAGAGGGCAGGAAGAGGGGAGTTTGGGTGGAGGGAGGGCAATTGGTGGGACCACACCTACAGTCCATCTTACAAGGGTACATATGAAATTTACTAAGTGTAGAATATAAATGTCTTAACACTATTACTAAGAAAATGCCGCAAAGGCTATGTTAACCAGTTTGATCAAAATATTTCAAATTGTATATAAAACCAGTACATTGTATACCCCATGATTGCATTAATGTACACAGCTATGATTTAATAAAAAAAAAACTTAGTTTGAAGACTCAATAATAATAATTCCATATATCATTGGGCAAGAGACATGAATAAGAAAAAAAAAATGAAACCCAAGCATAGCTAAAAATATTCAAGAATAAATCCCGAAAATGTAAGGTGATTTATCTTATATTTAAAAGAGAATTCCTGAATCTCTTTTGTGGATTCTTGATATTAGTTTCTCCTGATTCTCTGATCAGTTTTTCCCCTAAAGGACTAAAAGTCACTTGTTAATTCATCCATTTATTGCTTTATCCAGCCTCTCTGATGGCATATTGTGTTCCAAGCACTGTGTGAGAACCCCAGTGTTTAGAGTGTCTTTTCTTGCTTTTTTGTCACTTTTTGTTTTGCTTTGTTTCTTAGGCTAAAGCTAAAACCTAAATAAAATGGGATAAATGCTCTCCCTGGGGAAGGCCTGCAGGAATTTTTCTTACTGTCCATCCAGAGAGGCTATGAAAGTTTGCAGAGCAGGGCCCAGGCTGACTCTTTAAAGATAAATAATAGTCAAGCAAAGGGCACAGAAGGTAAAGGTGTACAAAGGCAAAGGGAAAGTTCAAATGCAGAACATGGGGAAAGACGGCAGGGCACAACCAAGGGCCTCAGCTAACAATGCAGGAGGCAGGGCTTGTGATGCCACTGAGCTGGGGAAAGATGGCCAGGCGGGGGGAAACAGGCTGAGCTCCTGCTTCCTGGGGCCGCCCCTGTTTACTCTGGCTTTCCTCCCCGGACTCACTCCCTTTTGAACTCTGTGAGAGCTGCCTGTATGAGAACAACTCCAAACCCCACAGAGGGCAGGCAAGGCCCTGCAGTTCTGGCTCGAGGGAAAACCTCCCAGCGTGACCTATCACACACCATCTCACCCTGCTATCAAGCACACCATGCATGCTCAAGCTCGGAACCTGGACTTACCAGACTCAGCTGGGATTTACACTACCTGGTCCAGTCTGACTCATTCTGCAAAGGCCATTTAAATGTGCTTTGATGCAAGGCATTCTGGGACTCCCTATGACCTCTACTCAAAATAAACAACTATCCCTTCCATGTTGCCATGGCACTCTCATCTCCCTCAATTGAACTTTGGACTCATAATAGCTAATCAACAGCTATCACTACCACTCGCTACATACCACGTATGGGAATTTCTTTAATTTTAGTATAGTTAAACTAGCTGAACTAGTATTTCACTTATTCTCGTAATTGATGTATGAGGTACTTACTACCATTACCTTATTTTATAAATTTGCACATTTAGGCACAGAGAACTGAAGAAACTGCCCAAGGCCACACAGCTAGTTAGCTGCAGAGCAAGGAGGCAACCCAGCCTGCATGGCTGAGGGGTTCCTACTTCTATGGCGGCCTCTCCTACACTGAACTCAGCTGAAAACTGAAGGCCAGGCTTCATCATGCTGTGTCCCCCAGCAGCTCCAGTGCTGGACACACTCCATTGGCTACATTATCATTTATGTTAATCCTTTTAAATGCCAAATAACATCCTGTGATAACAGGTTCTGGTCTCACTGCTACACGATCAGGAAGCTCTTTCTAATATTTATCTTTACTCTCCCTGAGTTTTGTCAATATGCACTCCGTACGGGTCTATCCTTGACGGATGCAGGGAAAGTCCTCTGTCTTCAGTTGGGCTGCTCTGCTGGAGCCTTCCAACCACATGTGTATTTCCATTTCTCCTATCTTAAAAAAAAAAGTAAGCATGCCAAAATATCTGCTCCTCTCAGTTGTCCTCCCAGCCACCTCCCCATTTCTCTTACTCTTTAGAGCAAAACTCCCAGGAACAGGAGCACATATTCAATTTCATCATTTTATCTCCTCTCATTCTCTCTTAAACCCATTTTAACTGAGCTTTTATCCTGTTTCTCAGAAACTGCATCCAACTAATGGTCAATTGTTCATTAGTCACACCATGTAACCTTGCCACATTATTCAATATCATTGGCCATCTTTTCTTTGAAATGCTTTCCTCGTTTGAGCTCCACAATTTCTGTTTTTCTCCTCTTACCGCTCACCATTTCATTGATGCTTTTGCTGGTCTGTTTCTTTCCCCTGAGTTCTCATTTTTGAGGTTCAGACCTTGGTCCTCTTCCTTCTTGCTACACACCATTGATTTTTATCTACTTCTCACACGGCCTGAAGAGCCCTGTAGACACCAGTGACTACCAAGTTCACATCTCCAGCCCAGATGTTTTTCCTGAACTTCAGTATGTATTTATCCATAAGTTGAGATGCTCAGCCCCTCAGATTTCTGCCCTTTCTTCCTCAGAGCATATGCCCAAAGACCATGTACTCAGTACATCTTACTCCAATCACCTTACTTGATAGTGGCTGTCTCTGCTCATTAAATCCCCTGGCTCTGCTCTAACCTTTTTATAATACGCAACACTTTCTTACCTGTCATGTAATTTCCTTATTATTGTATTCTTGTCTGTCTCCTTCCACCAGTTATTGTAAGCTCTAATAACTCAGGGATTTTGAACTATTTTGTTTACTTCTGTCTTCTAAATACCTAAAATAGGGCCTAGCCCATGGTAGGAATTCATAAATGTTTGCTGAATTAACAGATATGAACATAACTATCTTTCCTCAGTCTAACTTTTAGACTGAGCAAACAGGGTTCATCAACATTAAGTCTAATTTTCAACATAAACTTTGTTTTATGATTCTCCTCTGGGATTTTTCTATAGTCTTAGAATTTATTACATGTTAAGTATCCAGAAAGAACTCAGCATTTCAACAAAGCTTGTAGTGAGTAAAATATTAATATTGAAATTCTCCTACCATTCTTCCATATTTATCATGGATTGCTACTTGATTTCTGACATTATTCCAAAAACTAAAAACAAGTTTGTCCTAGAAGCAACAACGTACCTGAATTCTTTCCTCAATGACAGATATATTTGGCCTTTGATAGCAATGTGATATGAATGGCAGGTGACTGGTTCACTAGTATAACCTCTCCCTGACCTCCCTGTAGACTATACATTGTCCTGGGAAATTAAGTTTTTAACACTATTAAATCTAAGTTATAATCCACTGGTTTCATGTACCGGTACCATTCCACATTCTTATAATCTGTGTTTCAAAAACAGATAAGTGGCCCTTTCCTGTAACTTTCCCTTATACACAGCAGCCACACTTGGATTACTCTGAAGAATTTACAAGAATCTTATTTAGCTATTTGAAAATAATTATAAGCCAATTGGATTAAAGAAACTCATCAAATTTTAGAGCTAACAAGAGCTCATAAAATTCAACTTTGGGTCTGGGATGATTTTTACCTTGGTGGCTCATTAACACCATTATCTGTCAAAGATTTTTAAAACATGTTTTTTATTTGATGGTCAGTGGGTGCGGGGTGGCAGGGTGGAAGTGGGGCACATGTTGTTTTCCTTTTGTTCTATAACATTATGTTTAGCAGCAGAATTTGATAATAAATGTCTATTTGGTTAAAAATGCATACCAGCTTTTCCTGTTAAGATTTTACAAGAGATCTTCTCAGAGACAGCAGCTAAAGCATAAATTCTTAGCCTCATTTTTAGTTATCTCTGTTCAACTCAGAGCCTAGGAGTCAATAGGGCATCTTGAAATCAACAAGGGATTTATAGTTACTCAAAATTTGATTTGCGTGATTCATTGATCACTTTGTTTTTCAACAAATATTTATTGAGTATCTATTTATACTAATTCCGGTTTCCATGCTGGAGATAAAATGGTTTGCAATGAATAAGAGTTTCTTGTTCTCATGAAACTTTAACCCTACAATTTTAACTTCTTTGCTTAAACCCTGTAGTGTAATTAATAATTTGAGATAATTAATGTAAAAGTACTGAGATAGCTTATAACCAGTGCTTACACAGCATTTCATGGAATGAACGGTACCCCTATCCTTAACAGAGAGGTTCCCAAGAATGACTACACAAAGCATTTTCAGTCTACTGTTCACGTTATTAGTTTTTGATTAATTTATTTAAGCATTTTTAACAAGTGTCTAGCCTGCACATCACCTCTTGGGAATAATTTCCTTCTGCAGTCTTTTATTGGGCAATGGATAGTGCACTTGAAAGAGAGTAAGTCTGATGCTATCTCAAATTGGGGGGAGAAGATGAGTCACACATTTCATCTAAGTTTGTATCAAACAGAAAATAAAGAGTACAACTTGATCTAATAACATCAAAGTTCCTTTTCAGTTTCAAGATTTTATGCTGCTACTTCCTTTAATTATCCAAAACTTGCCACTGTTTTCAGCATCAAAGGATAGCCTCTATTTAGAATACTATGTACATTCATATCCAATGTTCATTTGCATATGTTGTTTTCATGGACTTAGAATGTATTTCTTAAGTGTACCACCTTGAAGCAAAGAAAGTGTTAGAGGGCTGCTTGCTTTGGTGTTCTCTTGTCTGAATTTCTCCGATCCGTGTATTCATGCACATACACTTGCGTGTGTACACACAGGTGTGGCAGTGAATGTAGGTTCAGTGGCAGTGAGTGTAGATTCAACTGAAGTGTTTTAAGGGAAGTTTATGTGGGAAAGCTAAGAGCGGTGAAAGAAAACTATTGCGGTTCATCAAGTTTCCTGTTTCATGTGTGATCTCAGACAAATTTTCCATCTCCTTATGTGCTGGCTATCAGTCTACAGACTATTAGATTCTTGACTCTAATTTCCATCTTGAATTCCTAAACCTAATGGGTAAGAAATTTTGATTATGACACAACTTAATTAGCTTAAATACCACTCAAATTTGCTTACACAGATTTATTGGCTCATAATGCTTTAAAAAATGCAGGGGTTGGTTTGACTTGAATCTTAGCGCTCCTGCGGCATCATCAGCATTTGATCAGTCTCTCCTTTTCTTCTCTCTTCTCTCTTCTCTTTTTCTCTTCCTTCACCTTCCCTTCCCTTGTTTGCCCCAACCTGACGCTTCACTACTGTCCTTCCCATTATTCATCATTCTAATTTCCTATACCGTTCAATAGTAATGCTTTTTTAGATGCACTTGATAAGAATCAAGGTAAAATGAAAACTCAAGACAGTCATGTCCTACTTCCCAACCTGATAATTATATTGTTTTAGAAAGAAATATATAATTTTCATTTGGGGCATTTGGCCAATAATCTATTTTCAATAGGCTATTTTTCAAGGGCTTAGAATTACGAGGCAGAAATGAAATCTCATTTTCCAAAATTATCTTTATTTGAAGTAAAAATGCCTAATCAGAGATCTCTGTCAAATCATCTCAGTCCTAAGATGAAATGTTACAAATACAAAAACACAAAAACTTAGGCAGGAAGGAATTAGAGAATACAGACCTTGAGTTACTTCTTATATTTCCTACTTCAATCAGTTAATCAGGCATTGAATATTCGTGAACATTGACCATGGGCCCCAGCCTGTCCCTTCCCTAGAAACCGGGAAACATGTGGCTAGACCTTCACCTAGTATGGGGGCAGACAGGTTAATAGGCAATCACATAACAGAATGTGTGAGATGTTATAATGGAAATGGGTATTGGGACACAAGTTCTTTGAAGGAGTCAGGAAAGGCTGTAAAGAGAAGAAGCCATTTGAGGTGCATCTTAAAGAATAAGAATTTGTCAGGCTGAGAAAAAAAGATGACTATCCGAAGGAAGATATTTCAGGAAGAGGAAATCACAGGAGCAAAGTCAGAGTAGAGAAAGGGATTAGCCTTTGAAGATAAGAATATGTAAGTGCTACTGTGCACGCTGGAAGTGATGAGGTAGGGAGAGTCAGTCAGATTCTGAAGACTTGATACCAACAATACTCTCCTAGCCAGTAATCTTCCCCTCGTCACTATTTTAAAAAAATACGACTTATGTAAACATGCTTATGGGCTGTACAAGCAGGTCACTCATTGGGTACCACGCTAATAATCAAGACCTAGTTGTCATTCTAAATTTATTTTGCTCAAGGTAAAATGGCACAAAGAGTATTTGGGTTCAGCTTCTAGCACTATCCAGCTCTGAGTTCCATAGAGACACAATAGCTATTTGTAAAGAGCTGTCTTTCCAACCATCCTATGTATTTCTCATAGGAGAGACATATGGTATTTTTGGATATACAGAATACATTTGAATCTCATTCAATACAAGCCTTTAAATGATTGATCTATTAGAGTAAAAGATTTGAGCAACCCTGCACACGAACCTCTCCTATACTTGTTTTGTTGGTTCTTGTTTCTGAGCTGTTACAAGAGGTAATCTATCCTGCACCCCAGCAGTGTCTGAGAATTGCCAGGATATCTCATGTGTGCTCATAAATTTATCAACTCAAGTACCTACCAGTTTTTTCCTTGCCATATCCCCACCACTGCCATCATAGTATTTGTTCCTGTTGGATACAATGCTCAGGGACGAGCCACTCTTGCAGGGTTATCATTATCTTCTGCCATTCACTGCCATCTCCTCCTGGAATCCTGGACGTGTCTACAATCATCAAAATGGAGAAGCTACAGTGGTTTCTGCAAAGAATTATCAGACTTTTTGAGAACATGTATCGGTATTGCCAGCAGTCAGTGTTTTATAGGCATTAGTGAAAAAAATTATTTCAATTTTACAATTAGCACCTCAGCATACACTGAGGTCAAAAGATAAATGTTTACATTGGACAAAAATGTATAGTGATGATTGCTTTTCCTCTCTGGCAATCAGTCTTTTCTTATCTGGACCAAACTTGTCGCCTTCACTCTTTGTCTGGGGTGGGTTCTCTCCCAGGTACTTGTCAGTCTCTCGTGCATACTTGACCTTCTGGTGGGCCCATCCCATCCATGCTGAACCCAGAGCACACAACCAGGCCAGAGAAAGCAGCCTTCCCTGCATGTAGATGCGTGCTTCCTACAAGTCAGCAGCCCTTATATTTTAGGAGAAACCACAAAAGGAGCAGACACCATTTATGTAGTTGTATGTTTATTCATTGAGATTACTGAATGCTAAAAAGAGCATTTCTCTATGAGAAAAAGTGCTTTAGAAGCTCTAGAATCAAAGAACTGATATCATTGTTATTTATTTCCCTCCTGTATCATTTGAAACCTTTTCTTACAATCAAGTGAAGTCATTTACAAAAGGTCACATTGATGATAATCAATATAAAGGAGATGATGACTTATTTTTTGTGTGTGTATATGTGTGTGTGTGTATGAGACAGAGTCTCACTCTCACCCCGGGTAGAGTGCTGTGGCGTCATAGATCACAGCAACTTCAAACTCAAGTTTGAAGGTTCAAGCAATCCTTAGCCTCCCAAGTAGCTAGGACTACAGACACCCACCACAATGCCCAGCTAGTTATTCTATTTTTAGCAGAGAAGGAGTCTCACTCTTGCTCAGGCTGGTCTCAGACTCCTGAGCTCAAATGATCTACCCACTTCAGCCTTGCAGAGTGCTAAGATTACAGGTTTGAGCCACCGCACCCAGCCCGGAGACTTCATCTTAAAGAAAGAGACAGACAGACCTAGCTCATCCCAGGGAACAAAGCCTTGGTCCTGGGAGAGTGAAGCACATCTGAGAACAGTCTGTATGTGTCACTCATAGTTCTTCCTGGCCCGCCCATGCCTGAGATTTAGGAAGACAGCAGCACAAATTCTTCATCTCTGAAAGACATTACAAAGCATCATTAATTTCATACTCCTCCGTAATAAGAGAGGACAATATTTTCTATTCTTTACCCCAGATGGCTGCATCCTGGGGCCTAGTTTTACCCGTGAACCCTTGGATGAAATACCCTCAAGAAATCTCAGAGTGAACCCTTGGATGAAATCCCCTCAAGAAATCTCAGAAATGCTCGAGGGTTGAGAGGATGGTCTTTGAAGGTGATTCAGGGCTGTGAGTTAGCAGCTGGGAGTCCTATCTGGCAAACCATCAATTATAATTTAAAAAATCAGAACCTCTTGTTCACCCCTTTTCCCCACAGACTATCCTTCCTGGCTTGTCCACAGTTTATCAGTGTTAGTGGGTAACTATCAGCTTTGGCTACTTCCTTGGATGGTTCAACCTTTCCTAAGAACAAACCCTGATTAATTCACACTGAAAATCACGCTCTGGTTCATTACGAACACTGCTTTTACACAAAGCTTATCCTCAGCTACAGAAACCAAACTTGGGACTTTCCTAATTAATGCAGGACAGTTTTTGGTTCCTGTCCACGGCAAACAGTGCAACTGGCAAATAGCAACATCACTTAGATTTGTCTTCGTTCAATTTAGCTCTTCATCAGCCTAAGGAGCATTAACATGTCATTTGTCAGAAGGGGTCTGATGCATCCAGATTGTTTCCTGATTGCTCCAATCTTTGGTTTTATATCTTTTCCCCAATCTCTTTCATAATCTGCCCTGCCTCCTCCAGCCCTCTTTCCCTGTGGAGATCAGGTGTTATCCTCTGGCTGCATCCCACAATTCGACATTCTCTCCCCATACTCTCAAACTGCATCTCATCCTTTCAAGGACCAAACTTGCCTAATCTCAGGGAAGCCTCCCCACCCCTGGAGACAGCCCAGCCCAGAGTCTGAGGCAGGCCTCTGCCTGTCCTGGGACTTCTCCACCCTGTGCTACCTCTCCGCCCTGCACCTCTGCCCCTGCCCAGCCGACACCCCGGGGCAATGGCCTGCTCACCCAAGCTACTTACACCATTACCTTCCCTCCCCATCCCTGGAGCCAGTTTTACGGCTCATTGTTCACTAGAGAAGGAAAAAGACTGAGGCAGCACTCAACTAACTTTCAGGAGCCACCCGGGGAGGAATTCAGATGCTGTAGGGCAGTCCCTTTAATCCCATTTACCACAACCTGTCACAAGCAATACCTTTACACTCTGGCCTGGTGCATACACAAGGCACTGAGGAAAATGCAAATAAATGCACAAGCCAGAGCAAGGAACTGAATATCTGAATTTTACACTCTATCATGTACAACATTAATTTACGTTTTAACCACACATTTATAAAGTAATGGAAATTTAGATAAGACAGATGTACTCTTGATCACATTATGCATGTTTCTGCGTTATAATCCTAAGGGCCAACATTGATTCAGCACTTGCTCTATGCCTGGCACATATATTAAACCATGTAATTCTCCTAACACCGCGAGGCAGGTGCTGACACTAGCCCTATTCTACCAATACGAAAACTGAGGCCTAGAAAAGTTAAATCACTTTCTCAGGGCACACAGGCTGGAAATGACTGCACCAGGCTCTGAATCCACACTCCTCCGCTACTCCCCTGCCCTGCCCTCCATCAGACATGTGTAACTTGATATCACAACATAGCATCCTTAAAGATGTTTCAAGAGATCATGATTGATTCATTTCATAAAGAGTGCAAAAGAAGTGAATATCTTATGGAAAATACACTTTAAATTTAGTTAAGGTTTTCCACTAGTGTCATTAAATTTGAAAATCTTTTGATCTGCTGCTTCTATTACAGCAGATATGACAGATAATCTCAGCAACATTTACGTCCGATGTTCATAAAACAAAGTACATGGCTGTTTGTGGGTAGTTTCAGAGTTTTCATAGTTTTTTATAATCGAAGTAATTCTACTTTCCTCGACTTCTTAATCTTATTTTCTGCAAGATGAAATTCATAGGAAACAGGAATATTTGGCAGACAAAATTTTTTCAAACATTGAAGATGGCCTGAGCTATCTTAATGCCATAAACGGATGTTAACAATTAACATATTATTTCTAGTTGAATATAAAACATTGGAATTACAAGATACAATAAAAATCAACTGGACAGCTTTTCTTAATGCATTTCCAAAGTTTTCTTTCTCTTAAATTAATATGAAAATGTACTTATTACGAAAATATTTATTTCCTAGAATGCCAAACTATTAGAGCTAGAAATAATCTCATTTCATCTAAAGTACCATTTCTACTTTGTGGAAAAGAACTCTGAGACCCAGAGACATGGGAACTCTGCTAAAGGTTTAATTTTCTTAAAAACCCACGGAAAACTTTGTAACAATTAACTTCTTGAATACTACCAAGAAAGAGTCATTTATAATGTCACAAATGATATGAGACTTTGAAAACTTAATTTCTCTGGGGCAGCACTTGTGGCTCAGTGAGTAGGGCGTCGACCCCTTATACTGAGGGTGGCAGGTTCCAACCCAGTTCTGGCCAAACTGCAACAAAAAGATAGCTGTGCGTTGTGGCAGATGCCTGTAGTCCCAGCTACTCAGGAGGCTGAGGCAAGAGAATCGCCTAAGCCCAAGAGCTAGAGTTTGCTGTGAGCTGTGACGCAACAGCACTCTACTGAGGGCGACAAAGTAGACTCTGTCTCAGAAAAATAAAATTAATTTCTCTTTTGAAGACGAATGTTTTGTCTTCAAAACTAAGTTCTATGTGAAGAACTTAAGCTGGTCCAGAGAAATAACCAATTAAGAGAATGAAGTTAGACTAATTGGACACACCTACTTTAGGAAAAAAGAAAAACAAGTTTAACAAGTTCTTGCTGAGAACATACATTTATTGGGCCTATTAATTTAGCAAAATTATAGTAATATTGACATAAAGCTACTGTGCTGACTAGCAGGGTAATAACATAGCAGGGGAAAGAGAACAATGGTCAAATCCTTCCCAATTTCACAAATTTTATTCCAATTCAACAGGTATATGGGGCAGCGCCTGTGGCTCAGTGAGTAGGGCACCAGCCCCATATACTGGGCGTGGTGGGTTCAAACCCGGCCCTGGCCAAACTGTAACAAAAGAATAGCCAGGCGTTGTGGCGGGTGCCTGTAGTCCCAGCTAGTCGGGAGGCTGATGCAAAAGAATTGCCTAAGCCCAGGAGCTGGAGGTTGCCGTGAGCTGTGTGACACCACGGCACTCTACCCAGGGCCATAAGTGAGACTCTATCTCTACAAAAGAAAAAAAAAAAAAAAACAGGTATATGCATCCTAAGCTCAGGGTGAGGTAGCATTGATTATATCCAGAAGGGATCTCTAAAGGAACAAATACACAGTCAGGTAGTAAAAGAAAGTCCCTTCAGCTTCTACTAATGTCTCTAATTTCAAAATCACTTTGAAAATAAGAACTTACTATTTAAATCAAATATTCATGCCAATTGAAAGGATTAAGTAACCATATAGCATCAGTTTGTCCTGATACTGCTTTCAGGCAGGGTCTGGGGAACCCTCGTAGGTGTTACCTTCACCATTTATCTGTCCACTGTCCGGGAAAGTCACTGCCTGTCTAGATCTGCAGACACCGTCTCCGAGCATTAATAGCCCCTAGTAACCAACAGGCCCTTCAGTACATACGCAGTTACATTGAGGAGATAGATAAGACTGTCCCCATCTACTAATTTGCTCCTTGCTATAAAGTATTGACTGGTTCCAGACATGACCCAGAACACTAAAGCACGCAGTTATGTTTTAACAAATTTTGATAATCTTCAGTTTTAAGAACCACAACAATCTGAAGTTCAAGAACAATTAAATCAACTATATATTTCCATCCTTAAAAATAAAGATGTTTCAAAAGATGATGATTAAGTTATTTCATAATGAATGAAAAAGTGAATGTTTCATATAAAATATACTTTAAATTTAGTTAAGGTTTTCAACTAATTTTATTAAATTTGAAAGTCTTTTGATCTGCTGCCTCTATTTCAGTAAAATGCATATGACAAATAATCACACCAATAGGACTTTATTAATTTTCACTTTCAGTACTTGTATCCCTTTATTTAACTATAAATCAATAGTATTGGGGATTATTTCAAAGCATGTATTTATTTTTAGATTTTAGACAATTTAACAACTTTTTAATGCAATATTCTGTGCTAGGAACAGGATCTAGTTGTAGAGACTCAGTAAAAACTAGTGGTATAAATTAAATAATGGTACTAAATATTAGACACTTTATTTGGGGGGGTAAAAACTTAATATTAGTAAATCATTATTTGTTTTAAAGACTGTGTGTTAGGCTCATTTATTTTAGAATTTAAAACAGTCAGTGGTTCTCTATGGTTTATATTTTTAGACCATGAAATTCTCCTTTTAAATTATTATGTAGTTTATATTTACATAAAAGCTTTTTGCTGGATTATAATATTACTGTTAATAACTATCAAGGACAATGACCAAAATTACAATTGATTTAATTTATATTCTCTTGATTGTTTAATATTTTAGAAATGGGATAATTTTTATAAATATCTGAAAATTTTGTGTAAGAATATGGACGCATTTAATTGTTTACTTGAAATAATGAATGGAAGATATATGAATGTGGATGTATCATTTAGTCTATTGAAAATGATGAGGTAACACAAGATTTTAGAAGCTCTTTGCAATAAATTTCACCCCTCCAAGTTCCTAGCTTAGGAGTTGGGCTCCCTGATGTGAAAAAACTAAATAATGTACGTATGAAATACAAAATAAGCTTTCCTTTTCTCCACAAAGGCATCGAGCTCTCTGGATTGTGACCTCTGCATGGGTTTCCGAGACTCCCAACACTCAGCATTGCACCTGAAACATAATGAGAATTCAATCCATGTTTATTACATAAATAAATAAATGATTAAGTTTCCCTGACAGGTCTCTATAAATTTATTATCTATCACTTTGTCAAATTATTCTACAGCCAGTATCTTTTCTCTGTTTAAATAATTGGCAGGAATTCTTTCACCAAGTGAGTGTTGATTGGATCTAGTATGGGGGGAGGAGAGGGCATTTTGAGGAACAGGCACAATGCAGTTGGCCCTGAGACCACACTCTCCCACGGGGACCCTATTTGTACCACCTGCCTCACAACAAAGACGACCTCTAGGAAAAGCTCTCTTTAAAGAGGAAGTAACTCGTGAAGGCCAAACTGCTTCCTGCCAAGGATCCTGGCCTGAGAGAACCTTGGCTTGAGCAGAGATCTAATGGGCAGGGCCTCGTCCAATGCCCCAAAGCTTCTATTTCTAGTATTGTGGGGAAAGATATGGATATGTCAAAATCTGGCCCAATAAGACATTTTTCAAAATCCAAAAATCTTAACAATAAACCAAAAAGCAACCGCAGAAGGAGAATCTTCAGTGTTGAATGTGTTGTGAGGAGTTTGCAGCGACAGATATGAACTATCCTGCACACACGCTGTGATACACACGAACTACCCTGCACACACACACTGACACACACAGGCTGAGAACATCCTCTGGAAAAAAAGACAATAGATAAGCAACAAGAATAAACTGTTAAGCAAATGTTTGGGGAGGAATGGCTAGCATTTCAAAGTGTTGCTTGCGGTTCTGATTGTATAAATTAAATGGACAGGAAGCTTTCTCATCAGGCCTGTCATTTTCAACTTGTGCTGAGGAGAAAACGCCTAACCACAGAGTATCCTAAGATGCTTCAGATGTGTAACATAAACCGACTGCTAAACAAACATCCGGGGATCTGGCCTTCAGAGAAGTAATTCCAGTGTGGGCTGCTGCGAGCAACCCAGACTCGATTGCAAAGCCACCTGCCGGGTGTGTCCCGGTGAGGAAATGGTAGAAGGAAGACAATGCTAACCCACACGACATGCCAGCCCTGTGAGGCCCTTTGCAGCCCACTCCACAGCTGGAGAAGGAAGGTCACCTGTGTCTCCTATTGGAATAAAATAAGGCTGGGCTAGTTACAGCAAAGCTACCAGCAAGAACAGTCACTAGCCAAGTCCTGTGTCTTTCAGCTCCCCAGTGTTGGCACAGACATCCTCCCCACCTCATTATGAGCCATCTCAAACGTTAGCTCCTCCATGAAGGCGCCTCTCTCTCTTTAAACACGTTAGTGTTTTCTCCCACAGAAAACTGTGCAGCCTTCGATTGCAGACGTTGTCACATAATATTCCCGTTCATTTTTACATACACATACTCCCCCAGTAGACTTTGCTGGCTAGCCCGCACACCTCGCTTATATTCATACCCTCTAAGCCCAGCACAGTGTGTACTCAGTCAATAGTGCCTGCTGCCTGCTGCCTCAGTGAGTGTAACTCTGACTCCCGA
Organism: Arctocebus calabarensis; assembly: GCA_963573935.1. Taxonomy (NCBI): domain Eukaryota; kingdom Metazoa; phylum Chordata; class Mammalia; order Primates; family Lorisidae; genus Arctocebus; species Arctocebus calabarensis. Next base: position 27,143 of record CAUYON010005492.1, on the reverse strand, counting down.
GCAGCCCCCTGGGAGGGCTCAGGTTGTCACTGGCAACCCTTCTTGCAAGATTAGCACTGCCTTTCCTCCCTCCTGTTCCCAAAGCAATGTCCCTATCCTCTTCAGGATTCCTAGATGGTGGGATTTGGGTTAAATGGGGCTGACATTATTCAAAAAGAGAGCAGAAAACCCTTCAGATATACCTAAGAAAATAAAGGCACAAGGCAATGTTGGGGGATTTGGAAAACTAATACAATACTACTACAACTGCTCATCTGTGCTATCAAGCCCAAATGACGCCATCGACTGTAAGACCTTTCATAACCACGTCTCTGGTTGTATCTCTTGCTACTTCTCCTCACAGTTCGTTTCATCCTGATTGAACCACGTGAAGTATATACCAACATCAGGACTTCTTATTCCCCTCCTTTAATTCCTATAAACCGTTGCTTGACTATTCAACATACTGTGTCCATTTTTCAAATGAAGATACCAAAGAGTCATGGGCATTAAGTGATTTGGCTGCAGTCACACAGTGCAAGACCCAGGATTTGATCTTGATTTTGTCTAACTCCAAAGCTTGTCTTCTTTCCCTCTTTGTCAAGAAATTTCCTCTAATTAACAGCGACATTCTGATTGCTTCCCATTGCTGAGAATGTCATGAACTGGCGATAAGAGCTTAAATGATAGAATACTCCCAGAATCAGTGTCTCTACTCATTTGTACAGATAATGGTAAATTACTATTTACTCTAATACATGCACTAGGACAGCTTCAAGTATACAATGTTATTAGCCAACTTTCTACATCTGAAGTTCTCAAACTTTAAGGTGCATCCAATTCACTTTGCGCACTTACTAAAAATATAGTTTCCTGGGCCCTGCTTACTAGAAACATGGACTTGACAGTACAAAATAGAACCTAAGAAGCCACATTTTAAGCACACTTTGAGAAATAATTTTCTATATACTCCATTATGCACAGTATTTATTGCCATCAAATTTAATACCTGTGGATGGAAGTAGGTATTTTCAATGGTAAAAGATTTTTATTAAGATCCCGCAGTTGGTTCTTGATGGGATTAGTTCGAGTTCGAGTTGATGATATGCATTTGGCACAAGCTTCCTGATAGAACTGGGCGTTGATATTATACTTCTCAATCACTATCTCTGAACATATGCAGATTATCCAGGGTGTTCTTCTCCCCGACTCTCAGTCCACACTTCTGTGACTCATGGCATACGAGCCTGACTGCTTGCGTGTGCATTTCCAGAGGGTAGTCATCAGCGTTTCATAGTCCTCAGGTGATTATGCCATGGAATTTTGATGATGCCTGCAGTTGCTCGAGTTGAAAAATCCTCCCAAGAACCAGAAACGTGCTTTAAAAATCTGTTCCCAGATTTTTTGTAATAACTTTTGTCATAATTGCAAACGGGTATTTGCTGCTCATTGACTACAAATGCAATTTAATTCTTAAAGTCCTTAGTAGTAGAAACCATACCATACGATCTCACGCCGTGTATATCATTCCTTGATCCTGCTGCTTGGGATAAAGGGGTAAAGAGATAGATGCATTAACAAATACTAATTATTCACCCAAGAAGTCGTAACAAAGTAGAATTTATACAGTGATGACTGTGAGACAGAATCTAGAGAGATGCTGTAAGACCTAAGGCCAGAGAATTTTTGAAAAATAGGGCCTTCAATTTAAGTTAAAATATGTACTGCACAGATGTTGAGTCTTGGGTACCACTAAGGAAGCACAGGAAGGAGGTATCTCCCTGACTTTAAGGCCCTTTTCAGTTCTCAGGGAGCAGGTGCACAGGCTCCAGAGGACAACTTTCCCCTTCAGTTCCCGTGGCCACACCTAAACCTCACTCCCCTTCTAAGCATTTAAACTCCAAAATGAAAGGTTTAGGACTGCAATCCTCTATCCTTCCAGAAATCTCACTCTTTTACTTTAATACATATGTTCTCATTGAGACCCCAGACCCTTATACCCTGCATTTCTTTGGAATCAATCCCATAGGACATCTACTCCTCACTTCCTTACCTTTTTATTTATTTATTTATTTACTTATTTTTAGAGACTGAGTCTCACTTTATCACCCTCGGTAGAGTGCTGTGGTGTCACACCTCACAGCAACCTCCATCTCTTAGGCATAGCGATTCTCTTGCCTCCGCCTCCCGAGTAGCTGGGGCTATAGGCGCCCACCACAATGCCTGGCTAACTTCCTTCCCTTTTTAAAATAAACTCCAAATCTATCTGTTTGGATATTCTTACCAATACTCACCTGCACATAATTCCAGGTGCTTCTGGAATTCTCTAAAAATCTTTTCAAATTTGTTGGCTTCTTTACTATTTATTGTCACCCTCTAAGATCTCTCATTTAAAACACACACCCTTTCATCTTGAAACTCCTCTGTGCTTTTGTTCATTTATCCATTAATTCAAAAATATTTACAGAACAATATCATATGCGAAGTTCTAAGAATACAGTTTTGATCAAAATGACGTATTCCTACGTTCGTGGACATAACAGTCTAGTGATAAAGATAGAGTAACAATCACACAAATACTTGCAAACCTGCAACATTGATTACTGGAAAGGAGGAGATAGACAGAGGCCCCGAGAGCTCCTTTGGACAGATGCGGTGCAAGGTGACTCCGGGGAGGAAGCAAGTGTGAGACAATTTGAGGACATTACAGTCCAGATGAAGGACTTTTCTTCCTCTTTATTCTAAAAGTCATTGAAAGTTCTCTAGAGAGATTGATACATTCAGATTTGCTCTTTGAAATACTTGCTCAGCCACTACTATAGTAAGCACATCGGAGCCTGGCCAGAATGGATGCGGACCTGCTGGGAAGTTACAACAGCAATCCTGGAGAGGAATGAGAATCGGTTGACTAAGATGGTGGCAGTCAAGTAGGAAAAAAGTGAATGAACTTGAGAGATATTTTGGAGGTAAAATAAATAGATTTTCACCATAGATTGGAAATGAAGGGGTAAGAAGAAAAAGGTGTCGATAATATCACTTGGGCTTCTGTCTTGGCCCAATGACATAAATCGTGGTCTTATTCCCTGGGAAGTGAACAATGAGAAAGGCAAGAGTTCGAATTGAGTTTGAATTGTGTTTAAAACTTCCTAGAGAAATATCAAATAAGCACTTAGATGTATAGGTCTGAAGTTCCGAAAAAAGGCCCGGACTCAATAGACTTATTACCTATGTAAGTTATTACTGCATGAGCTCTCTTCTGGGAGAGGGAGGGACACTGAACTGAGTTTCACCAAGAACATGCTGGCAAAAAGACAGGAAAGCAACAGCCAAAGAGCTGGAAAAAGATCAGGAGAATATTAGTGCTCTTTCCATCTCTCTCCTATCTTCAGGACTCGTCTGGAAACTTTTTACCTTCAAGCTCTCCCTTTGATTTAAATTACACTGGACTGAACTGGTTTCTCCACGTCTTTGAAGCATCTTTTCTGTCCCATTTGCTGACTCTTCTTCCCTTTACTAAAGCAAATGCAAACAAGCCTGTCTGCTCTTCAGATGTCTTCCTGTCTTTCTCCTTGTGCTCTTCCCAGTGGTTTTCTCTACTTTATGCAATTTCATTAACACCTCGAAGTTGACAACTTTTATGTAGATAATCCTTAATCTTCACCTCTCTGCCTCCAGATGGACACTTAACATCACCTCACCTAGTTGCTGCCCCAGCACCAAACACACACACAACATTCTACAAGGTCAATGATGCAGCATAAAATATTTTCACAAAATAAAGGGCTGCTAATGTTAGACTACAGGCATGGATCAGAAGGATACAAAACTAAACATACCATTCCTTTTTTAGTAAACAGATTTTTGTAAATAATTCCAGACAAAGTTTACCCATTGCAGTCCAGATAAAGGACTTTGTGCCTCTTTATTCTAACAGTCATTGAAAGTTCTCTAAGAGATTGGTACACTCAGATTTGCTCTTTGAAATACGTTTTCAACCACTGGTATAGTAAACAGATCAAAGCCTGGCCGGAATGGATGCAGACCATACTTCATAAAAATATGCTGTTCGTGTTCACATATGTACAACATATTTTTATTTTTATTTGAAAGTGCTCATGTTTGCACATTATCCTACATCCCGGACTTTATCCTATGGTAACCTATACATCTTTCCAAATCAACAGAGATCTGCTTTATTTTTTTTATTCCACTATACAAATTACTCTAATTTACTGAACAAATTTTATTCTAATAAACATTGGGGTTTTTCCAGTTTTTCATTATTACAACCAATGTATCCAGGGCTAAATTCAGAGACTAGAAATGGTTTCACCAAAGTGTATTTATATTTAAACTTTTGTTAGCTGTTGTCAATTTGCTGTCCCAAAACATTAAATTGACTTACCCTACCACTTTTGGTCAAAGAGATGATTTCCTATTTCCCCACTTCTTCCTCACTTTAAGTATTATCTCACTTTTTTGTTATATAATGCCAATCTGATTAGTAAAACACTTTTTTACTTGCTTTGTTATTATTATTGTTGTTATTTATATATCTAATTTTGACTAAGAGTGAGTATCTTTTCTTCTATTAACCATTTTTGTCATTTTAAGTGAAAGATCTATTGTGGGACATATCTCTCTCATGATATTCTCTAACTGATGATTACTTATATTATTAAATTGCATTTATTAATTTTGAACTCAGCCCCCTTAATAAATTTTTATGTGTTTTGCAATAATTTTTAATTGATTCTCTTGGAATTCCCATATAGAAAAATTTATGAGCTGGGAATAATCATAATTTTAATTCTTTCCATTGGTTTAATTTGGCTAGTACTTCCAGAAAATATTAAATAATGTAAAAATGGGATTGTTCCCTGATTTCAGTGTATTTACCATTTTGACACCAGTCATAATGGTAACCTTTTGTATGGTGAATCATTTTTATTAAGCTCATAACCATGCCATTTCTTTATGTTTTGCTCTTTTATTTAAAAAACATAAAATGAGGGCTGGGCACGGTGGCTCATGCCTGTAATCCTAGCAGGTGGAATGCCTAAGCTCAGGAGTTCAAGACCAGCCTGAGCCAGAGTGAGATCCTGTCTCTAAAAATAGCCAGGTGTTGTGGCAGATGCCTGTAGCCCCGCTACCTGGGAGGCTGACTCAAGAGGATCGCTTGAGCCCAAGAGTTTGAGGTTGCTGTGAGCTATGATGCTAGAGCACTCTACTGAGAGTAACAAAGTAAGACTCTGTCTCATTTTTTTTTAAAGCATACAATAAATTACGTCAAGCTTTTTAAAACACCTGTAAGTTATTTTTTCTGTTGCTATGGTGGTTAATTACTACATAGATTTCTTTGACATTGAATCACCTGGCATTTCTAGAGAAAATCACAGTTGGTTATGACTTATTATTTTAATGTGCTCCCCAAATTCATAGGTTAATATATTATTTCAAACTTTAGCAATTATATTAATGAGTATGATTACTCCATTTGGATTTTTGTTGCTATGTTGCTCTTTGTTTTTGTTGTCTTTGTCTAATTTGTTTTCAGAATTATATTTTTATTATCTGACTAGAGATATAAATTTTCTTCATCCTACTTCCCCTGCATCTTTCCTTTGAGCATATAATCCTATTTTGCTTGATGCAAAAATAGTCATGATTTAAATTTTTTGGTAAAAAAAAAATAGTCATAACAATTACATTTTCACCATAGATTGCAAACTATGTACCTTTATTTAAATTTTTTGTCTCAATTTAATATTATTTTATCAATAATTGATAATGCATTTTATACATTGACACTAAAAATATTTAGAGAAGTTAACATTAAAAACATGGTCTTTTCTAGAGTCTCAAATGCCCCAAGTAATTTTTTTTTATTATCCTTATTATTTTAATGCCCTTTATTGCTACTGGGTAGTCTATGATCCAATAAGGATTACACATTGTTTACTTCTGATGTCTTTTTAATTTCCTTTAATCTAGTATAGTCCCCTACTATAGATTATGTGTCATAACAATGACATTTTTAAAGGATTCAGGCCATTTTTAAGATAGAATTTTCTAAAATTGAGATTTTTCTGATTTTTTCCCCATTTTAAGGTTTAAGTTAAACATTTTGGGCAAAACTACTCTAAGTGTGACCTTGTATAGTTTTCGTTGCATCATGAAAGGAGGTTCATATTATCAATTTGTTTCAATATTGAGAATATTAAGTTTTACCAATTGGTAAGATGGTGTGATACTTTGAGACCATATACTTATGGATTCCTAACAAATTCTCACTCAGTAATATTAATATCCATTGATGATTTTTGTCTGAATCAGTTATTTATTTTGCTGGGTGCAATATTGAAACTTTCTAAGTTCTATTATTTTTGTTCTATATTTTTTTAGCTGGCAATCTTCTCTAAAGAGCTTACACTTCTTCCAAGCCCAAGTGCCCATTGATCCACGAATGGATTAATAAATTATGGTACATGTATACCGTGGAATACTATGCAGCCTTAAAGAATGATGGAGACTTTACCTCTTTCGTGTTTACATGGTGAGAGCTAGAAAATATTCTTCTTAGCAAAGTATTTCAAGAATGGAAGAAAAAGTATCTACTGTACTCAGCCCTACTATGAAGCTAATTTATAGCTTTCATATGAAGGCAATAACCCAACTATAGCACAAGAATATGGGGAAAGGGGCAAGGGAGGGGAGGGGAGGAGGGAGGATGGGTGGAAGGAGGGTAAATGGTGGGATTACACTTAAGGTGCATCTTAGAAAGGTACAGGTGAAACTTACTAAATGCAGAATACAAATATTTTCATACAATAACCAAGAAAATCCCATGAAGGTTATGTCGAACAGTTGGATGAACATATTTCAAATTGTATATGAAGCCAGCACATTGTACCCCTTGATTGCACTAATGTACACAGCTATGATTTAATAACAAAGAAAAAAAAAGAGCTTACTCTTCAGCACCTCCATCCTTTGGGGGAACATAATAGACTCATGTCATTAAGTGTGTCATAGCTCATTAGCATCCTATTCTTTCTGATACTTTTTCCATCAAGACACAAACTAGATTATGTAGCAGAAGTCTTTATCATTAGGAGATACAAACTGTAGAAGTGAAGTAACACGGTAGCTGCAACTTACCTTCACATTATTCAGCAATAAATAAATAAATAAATGTGTGTACATAGAAAGAGAGCTAATGTGGCAAGAAGTTAATATATTGTAAATCTGAATAAAGTTTTCAATTTTTTAATTAAAAAAGGAGAAAAATTAAACACAAACTAAATGTTAAAAACTGATTCGTTTTTCCATGAAAATCTTAGATTTCTAATTCGTTTTTAATAGAATCTGAATCTTCCTCTTGCGCTTAATTTCAAAAGAAGGCAAGTGTTTCCCCAGAACCTCTGTTCACCCTTTTCCTCCACCTCCTTTGAATGTGCCGTCTGCTACTGTCTGTTTTGACTTCATCGGGCTTCTGTCTCTCTTCCCAGTCCCGCCCAAGCCACACGATGTCAGGTTCCTTACCTAAACTATGACGGTAGCCTTCAAATTCATCTTTCTCCTAACGTGTGTGGTCTATCCATTTGTTACAGAGGTCCCAGGACGAACTTCCTAAAGCAGAGCTTCAGGGAAGTCATTGCCTTGCTCAAAAGCCTACCGTGGTTCTCCGCTGTGCAGCATGGTGGAGGTTTCTCAGCAGGGCCTTCTGAGCCCTTCAGATTCCTTCCCCATCCACTCTCCCTACTCATCATCCCCGCTGCCTCTCACAGGTGATATACTCAGGTCCAACAAGACTCCTCTGGGGGTTGCACTAGTTGCCAGAAAAATATATATTCCTTTCCGCCTTTCCCATCTGTGTCTTTATCTGTTGCAAATATAGTCCTGAAAAACTCAGAATCTACTTCTTCCATAAAGTGCTCTCCAGTCCCTCTAATGGGAAAATTATTTCCCCTTCGCAGGTGCTCATAAGACCCCTTCAGTCTTTCCCATAGCCGTATGTCACTGTGCCGTATAAAAGAGACACAACTCATCACTCTTTTGAGATCTAGGCAAGACTACAGCCTTCTTAAAGTGAGGAACTTCTGTTGTCCATTTTTTATTTCTCCTGGCGACTAGCACAGTCCTTAGCAGACCTTAAGAAATGTTGGTGGAATTGAATTTTTAGAGCGACAGTGAAAACAGTCTCTAAAAATAACTGCACCTGCTCATGCACTATATACACATACCCCGTAATGGAAAGTATTCTGGACAAAGATCGACCACCATTGCTACCTTGAAACATACACGTATCATCACCACCAAAGAAGGATCATAAATGAAAGGCAATGGTAGAAATTCTGAAGACTGTGGAGGGTGATGGAATTTTGTTTACACCAGATACGGTAAATAACCTGGAGATAGGAATTTTCAGCCAAGGGGTTACAATACAAGGATATTTTGGTCTGAGAGGTAATAAGGAGAAGAGGCGTGACATAGGAATGCAAAGCTTCAGAGACACTATTCTGGGAAAGGAATACAAAATAGGTGAACAAAATAGGAAGAGTTTTTTATATATATACACGAAATATGTAATTCCCTAACAGTTTGTATTTAAATTTCTACAGATATCCCCGAAATTACTTCTATAGCTGTTTTGTTTGAGCCAGGAATAGGGTTAAGCGTCATACTTTGCATTTGTTGTCTAAAAGGTACATTCTGAAGTCTGCACAGCGATGCCAGGTGGCGGGGACCCAGGGAGGATCTACAAGAGAAATGAAGACCAAAAGGCAAAGCTGAGATGAAAAAATAATAAATTTAAAGTGTGAAATGAAGGATTTAGGTTAACCTACAAAGAAAGAGAGAGAGAGAGAGAGAAAGTATTTAGCAATCAATTCTATCATTCTATAATTGGCTATACCAATGTGTAGCCTTTAACTGTACAAAATTTCTCTGATGTTACCTCCAACAAAACTGGGCTCAGTCTCCAAATCATCTAATGCATGTTACTATTCAGTAACTTGGGGAAAAATAATCTGCTGTTTTTCCCATTCTGAGTATTCTAGAGCCACTTGAAGTCAAGGACCATATTGTATCCATCTTCATAACCCCAGTAACATGTAAAAAATACATGTTATAGAACCAAACTGATGATAATTTATCATAAGTAAAACAATGGACTCTGCTCGTGAAGTACAAACTACATAGTGGAGTAGCTGGTACCCAGGAGTGTGCCTAGGACAGTCTTCCAGAAGGGAGGAGTCATACTTCTGTTTCCTGGTGTTTGTACTTACAATGTAACCTTCTGAAGAGCGGAGCTCAAAATTATTCTGCACACTGTGCCTCGCACTGCAATGAACACACACTGGAGGTTGAACTAAAATTATTAGGCTCAGTGAGTAGGGTGCCGGCCCCATATACCAAGGGTGGCAGGTTCAAACCTGGCCCCGGCCAAACTGCATCAAAAAATAGCCGGGCGCTGTGGTGAGCACCTGTAGTCCCAGCTACTCGGGAGGCTGAGGCAAGAGAATGTCCTAAGCCCAAGAGCTGGAGGTTGCTGTGAGCTGTGACTCTGCAGCGCTCTACTGAGAGGAATAAAGTGAGACTCTGTCTCTACCAAAAAAAAAAAAAATTTTAAAGCACAAGAAATAATAGCTTAGTCTCATTCGCTACTCTTATTTCATTATAAGATAGCTCAATATGAGAGTCGAGGGTTCTCAAAATCATTCGAGAGCTTTCCCTGTCCATAAATAATCTTTCTACATAGAGAAAATACAAAAAGTTGTGATGCGGCTGAATTCTCACTCTAGAATTAACTACAAAAAAAAAGAACATTAAGGTTTTCCGTAGATCTGGTTTAAAAGAAAAAGAAAACAAGTTAGGCTGTAGATTATTCTAGTCAATTAAAAAAAGCCTTTCTGAAAATATAAAAGGAAAAATATAATTTTTTATAAAAACGTATCTTTTCTTCAGTGATTAATTCCTTTAATTATACTACTTATTTTTAGTCATCTTGATTTTTTTCCCCACTGTTTAGATCAATTTTGTGGATTCTCCTAAAATTAACTAATTAATTAATGGATCATATTTTGTACTACAACTATCATCTGTTCATCTAGTCCAGGTATTAGCAAACTTTTCCTGTAAAGTGCCAAATAAGTAATTATTTTAGGCTTTGCAGGACACAGTCTCTGGCATAAATTCCTAGCTCTGCTGTTGTAGAGTGGAAGTAGCCACAGACAATAAAGAAGCAAATGACTAGGGCTGTGTGCAATTTAAAAAAGATAACTCATGGGCGGTGCCTGTGGCTCAAAGGAGTAGGGCGCCGGCCCCATATGCCGGAGGTGGTGGGTTCAAACCCAGCCCCAGCCACAAAAAAAACCTGCAAAATAAATAAATAAAATTTCTTTTAATCTAAAATAGCCCCTATCCCTCAGACTTGTTTATGTGTGTGACTCCCTGAGGAATAGTCTAATCTTAAATAACGTAAATAATGTGAACCAGATATGGAACCAATTCATCTCGTAGAAACATGAATACAATAGGAGGCAAATACAAAACTTTTTGTTGGTATTATTCTTGACATATTTACTTCAATTTCTTCTTCATTTTTAAGCTTAGTTTTTATCTTTGACTTGATTTTAAACAATTCATAGAGCTGATTAGGTTAAGTTAGACACACAGATAAGATATAAAACCAGAGGTTCACACATAACATAAAAGCATCATTAACAATAACTTTTTGTATATTTCAAAATAACTAGAAGAGAGGAAGTGTAATGTTTGCAAATAATAGATAAATGTTTGAAGTAATAGACATCCCCATTACCCTGGTTTGATGATTAGACATCATACACAGGTATCAAAACATCACTTAAACCCCAAAGAAGAGTTCGTGCTGTGGACTCCATGTAAACAGAGATGGCTAACACAGTCAGTTACTATTATTAGGGTTAGAAATTCCAGGAAAATAAAGTTGATCCCTTAAAGATGCTGATATTTTATCTTTCAAGGAGATATCACTTTATTCCAAGCTCTGAACAACTACAAAAATGTGGACATTTGGGATAACATTCTGGAGTTTACAATGCCTTATGGAAAGGAGGAAAATCCCCTTCTCTGGAGAACTTGGATCTCCATGGGAAACTTTGTCTTCTTACCAGGGTAATTCCAGACAGAAAAAATACCTCCAATTTTACAAACTGCCTATGAAAAGATAACTGTCGGCACGTACGCAGAGGTACACACATTGAGCAAACACCGAGACCAGGCAGACAAAGCAACAGCCTGGTATGAGGTTACAGATGAAGCTGCTGGAAGAAAAAATTGAAAAAAATGGGAAAACAGAAATAAGAGAGATTTGTGCTTCCTGTATCTTCAGGGACCTTAACTCGCTGGCATTAAGGAAAAGGAGCAGAGGGAGTGAGGAGAAGAGACTGGACCAAATGAGATAATAATACACAAGGGAAGGGAATTAAAAGGTGCTCATCGGAAACTGAAACAAAGGTAGCATTTCCCAGATAGGAAAAGGCAAATTAAAGAGAGCCGAGTGTATGACGATTAGAGGGAGTTAGGGCTTGGAGGGAGGTGAAGAGAGACACTCAGACAACACCATTCTAACCCCTGCGCTCTGCCTAGTGCGCGAGCCACTAGCTGCACGTGGTTACTTAAATCTAAATTATCTTCAATAAAGTTAAAGCCACATTTTAAATTCTCAATATAGTATGTGGCTACTGTATCAGACACCACAGAGAACATTTTCACACTGCAGAAGCTTCTATTGGACAGCATGAGTAAGAGAAAGAGGCAGGGAAGGAGCAAAGGAGGAGAGAGGGTGATTCATCAACTCCCTGTCCCACTATGTGTAATGGCACTAGCTGTCACAGGATTGTCAAGACAGAAACTTCTCTGCAACGCCGAAGTCGACACCTCTGCAGAAAGCTGCTGTGGGGGTTGCTGCCTGATGGAGCCTCTAATTGGAGCTGGGCATTGAATGAGGGGTGGAGCCAGGGCTGGGCTTTGTGAAGGGCCACTCAGTGGATGGGGAGGGCGGTGCACACCCCAGCATCATGCCCAGAATCCGAGGTGGGTAAAACATTGATCCACCCTGGGAAGCTGCAGGAATATGTACTTGCGTTTCTGATACCCACTGAGTCTTCTGTCATTTGTGCTCAGACAATACTACCACTAACACACTGCTCGGACTAAGTCACAGATTGACACTCACATTCTATTTTACTTGAGGAAGGAGAAACTTGGTCTGTCCACCACCTGCAATTTTATTGATTCACACCAACCAGTTCCAATAATAAACATTAGCTGTGAGTAAATATAGCAGCCCAACTCCCATAGTCATCTACGTTTCATATGATGAATAACATGAGATTTCAGTCCACTGTTGAGCAATCTCTGCCACACAGAGACGGTGGGATGGTTAGCATTCTCCAGACCCTCTAATCCTCAGAGATATTCTTCCTTTTACCAATGTGTTCAGTATCCTTTCGACCATAATCAATATCTCATCAGATAGGTGTCCTGTTCCAAACTGCCATTCCAAATTCGGACAACATCCAGCATCTACAGGCTTCCTGCCATTCGCAATGTTTATACCAGACACCGCCAGGTGGAGAGACGATATCCCAAGTGTGTTCAAACTCTGCCTGCGAAGGTCACTGATCATTCCACAAACCGCGGGGCTGCGTCCGTTTCCCATCTGCATGTGTGGGCAACCATTTCTTCAGCGTATTCCCTAAGTCCTAATTGGCTCACAGTACGGATTCTTGGCTCTGTGCTTGGGAATCGTCACTGACTTTTAACCCACCTCACCTGAAGGGCAGCTTTCTGCGTTTCCTTAGTAGTTCAGCCACTGAATCTCATTTTAAAAATTATCACCAGGATTTTAATTTGTGGTTCTCATTGTTTACTTTTTATCAGACTCAGTGAATGTTTTATTGCATTTTTTAAAGGATCTTAAAGAAATAACAACAATTAGGGTAAAAAATGTTCATTTGGAGAGAAAAAAGATTTCCTGTTCTTAGTCTGGTCGCTTAAAGGGAATTGTGGTTTATGCAAAGGATCTAATAAGTATCATAGTTTTACTTGTTTGAATTAATATAGTTAAAAACCCCTTAACATTAGCAAACTTCCTCTCTTTTAACAACTGAAAATAACTGAATCTTTTCTAACATCGGCTGAAATGGAAAATTTATAATTTTCTACTGTGACCTGAATAATAACTGAATAACTGAATCTTTTCTGGCATCTACTGAAATGGAAAGTTTATAATTTTCTGCTGTGACCTACGAACACGGACTGAATAATCCTCTGAATTACACTTGCCTTTTGAATATGAGAAGAAATTAAACAAGCTGTAAATACAACACAGGTGAGACGCCTCCACCGTATAGCCCTCCATGGTTTGGGGCTGGAAGTGCCTGCCACTGAAAATCCTCCGTGAAGGAGAGAATCTTCCTTGCCTGACAGTGACTCGCTTTTCAGCTGGGAGAAGGGTGTGTCTCGAAGCTTTTACCTGGGAGCAATGATGATCTTGTCAAGCATTTGGGTGAGACCAGCCCCAGTTTTTAGGGTGGGGATCGAGACTGGTTATACGTACCTTCAGTCCTGCTCCTAGAGCAAGGCAGAAACACCTCAAAGCCTGCATGTAAGAACATCTACTGCGAAATTATTTTAATCAGACACACCAGCTGAGTGGGGGAAAGAAAAGGAACAGAGAAGAACAAACAAAGCTCCTTGGTCCTGGATGTAAGAGAGCCCAGCAGCAATGGACTGGAGCTTCTTCAGAACAGTTGCTGTGCTGCTTCTTTTTCTGGTAAGTGGATTCTGTTAAAAAGCCTTCATAATCATCCTCAGAACTGTAAGTGAGGAAGAGCTTTTCAAAAAATGGTACTTTGTGTTATTTCTAACCTGAACTCATTAAAGGTTTATGTTAATGACAAGGTGATTTTATGAACTCGATTTTTAAATAGTGTTTCTGTCTTTAATTGAAGACTCAAGATCACATTAATGCATCCGTGTCAACTCACCCTATCACAACTTTGACCTTGCTAAGTCATGCTGGGAAAATGGGGAGTTTAGAAAACTCACATCACTACTTAACAGCACTTTGTTGTTCAAATCCTCTTTTGCAGGGGGGCTTTTAAACTAAATATCACAAGTATGTCTTGATCTTTAACCTAAATATTTTTCCATTCTTTTGGTATCTTTTTTGGTGGAGTCATTGTAATTTTTAAAACACAAAGATAGTATCCATATAAATTAGAATCATAGTAGTCTGTGACTGGCCTCACTATGCAAATAATGAATTCTATGTGTGGTTAGAATTCATTCTACAACTATCAAAAACCCCACACTATGTAACTACACTTTCATTAAAACAACATTATTAGTTTCCAAAAAAATTGGAGTATAGGAGATTTATAAATGACATATTAGATGAAGGAATGGCTATAATTAAAGAGTAAGTATTATTATTATTGTACTTGTTCTTACTACGGGAATGTCAGTAATGACTATGATATAAAAGTTCTACATTTGATGGTCAGATAAATGTAATCATGTTTTATCATTGTTCCCCTGTATATTATTAGTTTTCTCTTTGTACAGATAATACTAAGTGCAACACTAACATATTACATCAGTTTCACTTTTGATGAAAATTTGAAAATCATAATTTCTCTCTCAGGAAGTTTGACGTATTCCAAAGAAAGCAGGTGCCAGATAAACGGCCCTCTCACTTGGCAGGATGAGGTGCTCTGGTTCACATTTGTTTCTACTTGCTTAATTTTTGAGCTGGAATGTGGGACTAGTATAATAACAAGTCAGATCTTTGATTCAAGGAATGTTGGATAGTTTGAATTCAGGTTATTCATTTGGATACATCATAATCAGTGGATTTATTTAGAATGAGCATAATAAAGCCAGTGGCTTTAGTTCTAAGTTGTCCTTCAAACAGGGTCTTATTTCAAGGATTTTTAATGGATCTTTAGGGTCAGTAGATACCATCACTTAGTTGGTAGCAGGGATCAATGAACACCACGAATATATGAAATTTGAACATAGGAGCATTTGTGTCCTCCAGCCATCCTTAAAAATTTCATATAAATTTGATCCATTATTATAGTTTCAATTGATTAGTTTGTTCACATGCTTATGTACTAACTTCCATGGAATCTATGATATATGCTTTCTGTTTTGATTTATATGATTCTTCCTAATTAAGTACACCTTGTAAAATTCCTTTCAGTAACCACCACTTACTTAGTCATTCTTCATTAAACTGTATCATTATGAAAATCTTATATCTTTATTGAACTTTCTCTTTATTGAGAGAGGTTTCTGGTCACTCGTATTTTATTTTCTGAACCTGGATAGTTATTTTGTTGGTTTGTGGATTGGTTTTTAGGGGAAGGACAGGAGAGGCTTCCATGGTTTATGTTGGAATCACAAGTTTCTCATCTGCCTTATGAAAAGTATTTCACAAGGAACTTACACTATAATGAATTATAATGGTTCATTTTCACATGATATCATAACTTCTTTTGTAAAACATGTCACTTAATAAGGTTTGGAAGATCATAATTTATTTTAACTACCAACTTTACTAGGTGATTTTGATAATTGTTTTCTTGAGTTACCTAATCTGTTTTTTCTTTTAAAATACTTCATTTCCTCCACAAAACAACCACCATTATAGCGAATGCTTCCAATTACCTATCAGCTAGTTTCCTGATAGAAGCTTGCTTTTACCAAAACAAGCAAAAAATCCACATGAAGTCTTCATATGCTTCTCTGCTCAAAGTCAATAAGTGAAAATTCATGAGGAAGCACATTTGTGCAATTGTGAAAACCTTTACGACAGTTAAGCTGGTAATAACTTTTAAGCAAATTTGTTTGAGAGCCGGGAAACTGTTTGCAAGCAAATTGTGTAGTCTGTTTAATATAGGGGAAGGTTTTAGACCTTGTTCCAGTGAGTGGATTGAATCAGGAAGAATTAGCTTAGGAGCTGCCCTTATAGTGACCAAGATTGCTTCACGGCCATCCCATTACCCAGACAAGCTTCCTGGACAGACAAGAGCTGACATCCTACATGGGCAAGCCAAGTACATTTCATTCACCCTGCGTATTTCTTTCCTTCCTTCCTTCCCACCCTCCCTCCTTCCTTCCTTCCCTCCTCTCTTTCTTCTTTTTTTTTCTTCTCTATAATCAGCGTATGGAGTAAGGAAGGGAGGAGTTGAAAGTACTTTCTCTAGGCCAGAGAGCAACGTAACTTTCACACTAAATACGAGAAATCTGTGTGGATGGGTGTGTCAGAAGTCAAAAATTACATTTTTGCCATTTTGAGGAAATTAGAGCACGTGAAATTTCTATGGCTCTAATAATTTCTGAATATTACTTGCAGTTTTGGCAGGTTCAATTAGTCCATTCAAACTAATCCAAATCTGAAGACATCACTTTCTGTTAAGATAAACTTCTGTAGCTCAAATTCAAAGGACAGAGAAAATGATTTTTATCTATTACCATGAATGATGTGACCTCTTCAGTTCATCATACTAACAGATCTTCCCCTCTTTCTGTGGCTTAATGTTTCATTTCAAAAAAATCCCTCTGACCACCTGATAAACTAACTTCACAATCTGAACTTAGCTGAAATTATTTAGGTTATGAGCAGGTGATTTTCAGAGAACTTCTCAGCACTCGGGCTAAATTACACAAAAACTGATGTATATTTTATTACATAATACATGAACTTATGTGAATATGACATCTCAAAGATCCCATAATTTTGTTGGCTGATGTCTAAAGCAAGAGAAACACTAACAACCTGCTACAGACCAAACAGAACACAGGCAGAGAGATGGCTCTTTATGCTCTCTTGTATACATATTATGTCATGTACATACAAAGACATTCCTGCTGATTATCCCTGTGTCCTAACCCATCAACAGGGAGCTCACCATGGTTGGCATTGCAGTTAGGGTGACTCTGCTCCCTCAGCTGAGGGAACACCCTCACAGAGCCTCATGGAGTGCTGGTCATGCCACCCTCACTGGTTATGCTTGGCACACAAATTCCTTTAATAGACTTACTTGCATCAATTTTTTGTAAATATCATGGGCTGCCAACCCATACTATTATAATTGGTCTATGAGAATAAAGTACAATCTTTGACCCTTGTCTAATGAGAAGCCATCACTCCACAAATCAATGGCTGCCCAGTGCTCATGGAACAACTTGACTGTAAGTTATCTGAAGACAGATTCTGTGGCATTTTCACATTGGTGTCTTCAGACTGCCTTGCTCCAATGCAGAAGTTCACAATGGATGTCTAATAACATGAGCAGATGTGCCAGAAGGAAATTTTTTGTTTATTTCTCTTCCCCTATACCTTGCAAAAAATTATCAAGGTGTTAAACATAGAAATAATAATGTATGTTGGATTCCCTAATATTTTTATGGGATAGTATTACATTTACTTTGTTTCATCTAAAGCTTACTGTAATATTTTTAGGGCTTCAGACTTTAAAAGTCTTATGCCAGCCTTGGATCCACATTCTACTCATTCAATACATACATCAAATAAATAAACAGACCAGTGAAATCCACTGAGGTATGGTCAACCCCAGATTGATACCCTTTGTCAGAACCATACAAAGGAAAGACAAAAGAAGAGGTTTTTAAAAAGAAGCAAATTCTTATATTTTAGTTTTCTTTCAAGTTCATCCTGTGATGGATATAACAGTTAACAAATACATTTGAATTTAATACTTAACAAAAACTACCAAATGACTGTGGAAGACATAATTATTAAATGTAAGAGATATTTTTTATAAAAGTTACTATTTCATGTCCATTTTTATAATATTCAAAGAAATATGTATTTCAGTATGAAAAAACACTGAAACTAATTGTGATTAGGAAATCTTTAAAATTAGCATGCAATTTTGTGCCTTACAGCTTTTAAAAAATAAAATGGACTGGTTCCTAAAACAGAGCAAGGAAGGACTCACCAAGGATGTACTTTAGATGAATTATTTTCATAGGATTTTAGGATTCAAAGAGGCTGCTAGACTCATATACAGATGAGGAAACTGAGGCACAGTTCAGCAACTTACCCCAGCACCCACATGCACTGCTGAGATATACTCGGCCACACTGAGTTCATCTCTCAGTGAGATATACTCGGCCACACTGAGTTCATCTCTCAGTGAGTCTTCATCACAGGCTTCACTGCACCCTTCCTAGTCTTATTTCTGAATCCAAACTACTCCCCTGATTGCCAGAAAAATAACCTCACCCTTAGTCCAGGGACAAGGTCATTTAGGGCAAAGCCCTTGAATTTCCCTCCTTCATTGGTTGATGTTAACCTCCAGCCTTCATCCCTTCCCTTATTCTGCATTGGAAGTCTTTTCTTTTCCTGACTATTCCCTTTCTCTCTCCATCACTCCTTAATCAAATATCTTCTTTCTGAATCTTTCTTCTTTTAAACCAAAATCTCCTACTACTCTTTCTTTTCAAAAATCCACAGGTCTCCTCTCCCTCCCCAAATATCCTTGAATGCTGCATCTAATTCTACCACCTTGTTTTTCTGGGGCTTTTTAATCAACAAATTTCCTGAAGAAATGGCCATCTTTACATCCTCGTCCTCCTATTCTCTAATCCCTGTCATGCAAATGTTGTTATATCTCACTGAAAATGTTCTCTCAAAGGTCACTCAAGACCTCACGATTTCCTCTGGACTCACTCTCTTGACTTTTAAAAATACCCTCTGACACTCTTTCACCCCACCTGTCTTCCCATTTCCCCTTCCTCTGACGACTGTTTCTTTGGCCACCGCTACTCTCCTTTTTTCTTTTCATTCTTCTTCTTTTTGTCCTTGTCCCCAGTTGTATAAATGTAGGCATTCCCCAGTTTTATCCTCAGCCACCGTCTGTTTCTTCACTGTCACCTCTCTTGTAGGAATTTCAGATGCTCCGTGATTTCAATTTTCCTCCTGAGCAGACATACCTCAAATCTTCATATCCAGCTCGAACTTTTGCTCAAAATGCTGATGCGTATTTCAAAGCACTGATCATGTTTCCCTGGACATTTCTCTGGCTCCTCAAACTCAACGTGTTCTAAGATGCTCCATTGTGTTCTCACCTTGCCAGTCCCACTGTTTAAACCCGCCATGCTCTAAGATTCCTTCCTCTCCTGACTCCCCTGTCTCATCTGTTCTCAAGTCCTACCAATTGTATCAGCGCTGTACCCCCTTCCCTCATCTTCCCTTGTCTGTTCCCACTGCCTCTAGCCATGTTTATTTCCTCCTCACCTCTAGTAAGAGCCTCACAAAACTACTCACAGCCAGGAATCACGGCCCCTTCCTACCTCGCTCAGAAACTATCAAAATAATTTTTAACTTTCATCATGACATTCCCATGATTGAAATACTTCAACATTCTTCTACTGTACACGTGGCTTTGGCATTAGAAGTGGAAAGTTACCTGTGCACATCTGAAATTTCGTCTACTCCTGCCATTTCACACATGAGAAAATGAGAGCTCGGAGAAATTAATAAATACACTGCAGTTCTTCTGACTCTATCTAGTGCTCTCTTTATGTTACTGTTTTTACCTTTGGAAGTCCAGGAGTGATTTTGCTTCAGAGTTTATTCTAGATGCTGAGCAAAAGAAAATAAGCTGAGGTCAACCGACCAAATTTTTAAGCAGACGTGGCAGTTTTTTAATTACCAGTCCAATTGAGAGTCTGACACTATGGTGAAACCTACTTGGTCTTCTGCCTGAGTTGCCTCTCATGGGAAAAAGAATGACCCAGCTTCATAAAGCTGGAAAGATTTCTTAGTCATCTGGCGTAGTTATCCAAAACAAACAGCAGGCAGTGACGCTTCGCTGAGTGAGGGAAGTGCAGTGACAGATAAGAGATGCAGCTGTGAAGAAATGACCTCCAAATGAAGTATGCTCATTTCTCTATCCCACACTCACAAACGAGAGAAGCAGAAGTGCTCTGAAGCCCACAGGTAGCAGAAGTGTGCGTTTGCATCAACATCATTTCAGTTCTCCACCCATGATGACACTTGGCCAAACGACTCATTTGGGCCATTGACTTTTCTTTCTTTTTCTCCTTGCTCCGTACCCCTACTGTTGTATGTAGAAGGGTAATATACGATGAGATTAAAATCAGAATTTTTTGAGTTCTCAGAGTTGTCATGTCAATTCTTTGTAGAATGCTTTGCTTTGTAATTTACTTGAGGGAATCAGCTGTCTTTTATGTACTGTAAACCCCACAACTCAAGCAGAAATTGATGCTTTATTGTATTGGGTTATATTGAGCCATAGGTATTAACTCAAGCTTCAGTTTACTCAAATAAATACATATTTCTTATATACATATTTCTTAAATTATTAATTGTGGCAATTTCTAAAAATATGTACTCGGAAAATAGAAACTATTTCTCTAATGGTGAAATTGCAATCAACTATAAAAAGAAATTTGCTATATTTTAAAATTACTATTATCACTTTTTTTATTGTTTGGGATTCATTGAGGGTACAAGGAATTAGGTTACAATGATTGCGGTTGAACTATTATTACTATTTTTAAATGCAAACTATTATTTTCTTATATCAGTGATACAGATAAAGTCTAATTATGATAATGGTTTTTGTACTGTGCAATTCTGAAAAACTTCAATTAGAAGTTGAAAATTTCTTATTGAGGGAAAAATATAAACTAAGGATTTACATCATCTTTAATTGATGCTAAGTGCAATTTAAAATTTAATAAATGCAAATTAGACTTCAAATCTATACCTCATTTTTAATGGATATTTGATTGTTTTCTTTTAGAAATTTTAATTCTCATAATTCAGAGCAGATAAAAAAATTGTCTTCTGAAAGCTTTCAAGAATACAAGAAAATCTTCTGTGTCGAATTGGAATATAAAGAAGAAAATATTCCAAAGCTTTCTGGATATCTTTAAACTTTATATCTTTCCTTCATTTCCAACTTTTTTTCTATTCTGTCTGTGGCTAGTCAGGTCCTGAAATTATATTTGAATATCTTGGTATTTATTGCTGAATGTCACTAAATAGAATCAGAGTATCTTTAGCTTTTCAGATATAAGATTTATTAAGAAATCCTGGGTTTACAACCTCATTTCCTCTGGGTTCTAGCTTTCAATATCTTACCCAAGTAGGGGAAACAAAGGTTAAAATTTTTTAAAAAGAATAAAATTGAAAGGTAAAAACAAAACTTTCTAGCATGATCATCAGGACCTAAGGGTAAAAAAGATCCACCAGTTATTCAGAATGATGAAATAATTCTAGTATAAAATGTTTGTTTGATATTTTTAAATAATTGGATACCATGAATTTTAGAGCATTCAATTAAAATTTAATTATTGTGATTATCTTATTTTTTGTAGGTGGTAGTGGAAGTTAACAGTGAATTCCGAGTCCAGGTAAAGTATAATAAATCCTTTTTCTTTTTCCAATTTTTTTAAAAAACAAAATGGTTTGGGAGTAACTATAGTTTCCAAAGAAAATTCATTCTTGCAAGTAAACAAAGTTACTGTAGTGATAAAATTAATGGATTATCAAAATTCCCAGCAACCTCGCTTTCTGACATTACAATTACTTCCTCCTCTAAAAATCTCAGTGGACTCTGAGTTACATATGAAACTGTTACTTTATTCTACTCATTCAAGGTGAGAGATTATAACACTAAGAATGGCACGGTCAAGTGGAATTCAATCAGAAGGCAGAAGCGTGAGTGGATCAAGTTTGCTGCAGCCTGTCGGGAAGGTGAAGACAACTCAAAGAGGAACCCAATCGCCAAAGTAAGAGTCAACCCCAAAGCACACAATTGAAATCTGAATGGAGAGGGTTAAGGTTGTCTTTTAAATACTTTCTGAACATATCTCACTGAGAAGTCATGATATCAAACAGAACTCTAGTCACTCAGAGGATGACATTGAAACTCCTAGAAGATAAGAAATATAGGTACTCAGAGAAACAGTGAAACACTGACTCACCTTGCTGATAAAATTAAAACGTGTGATAATTTGCTTTAATCATGTTCCAAATTCTGGATGAAAAAATCTAATTATTTAAATAATAAATTTAGCTTTTAGAACATTCAGATCTACTGCAACATGTGCCCCTTTTGCCTCACACACTATTAGAATTGAATTCTCGATTATATTCTCTTCTTCCTTTCATTTTTCCCTTATTTTCCTTTACACACACACAGAGATTAACACACATACAGATTACACGCATGTGGAAATACACACACGTACACAAATACTCACTGAAACTCCCCACTAAGAGCTGCTTGCAGGCATATAATATTTTATTTCAAAGGAAGAGGTGCGGTTTCTATACCCAATTATTTGAGTGTTCTCCTTTCTTTTTTCTACTAATACATTCTCCTCTTTATTAAGAGGTGCTACACAGAATCAGATAACTCTTGTCACATACATAAATCTACATAAAACTTTCTTCAGGATCTTTATATGATTTTTAATTTGAAGATCAAAGTTGTGTAACGACATTGGCAAATCCCCTAAAAAGGAAAGGCATTGCTACTCTAGCCCCAGTGTTTGACAGTCTGAAAATAATAGATCAAATTATAACTGTTGAATGAATGACTACCTGGATTTATATATAGTACAGTGATATTTTACTTGTCACTCGCTTGATAGAAATAGAAATTGAATCTTTAAATCACGTCATCCACCTTTGAAAATACTATAGCTGTCATTATTACATTTAATCTAAAAACAAATTATCTATTTCAGCCTTTTTCAAATGATAGGGTCATCACAACAAACAATTCTCCAGAAGCTGTCACATAACAAACAGAGATGTCCTGATTTGTTTCCTAGAATATTTTCACTTGTGTTCTTTCTGCAGATTCACTCAGACTGTGCTGCAAACCAAGAAGTTACATACCGTATCTCTGGAGTAGGAATTGATCAACCACCTTACGGAATCTTCGTTATTAATCAGAAAACTGGTGAAATTAATATAACATCCATAGTTGATCGGGAGGCCACCCCTTCTTTCGTTGTAAGTGTGCTTCATGCCAATATGTAAATTCAAGCCTAAATTATTCTTGAAAAATCTTAATCTTAGATCATACTTAATTTGATTTCAAGCGTCACAATAGTTGGCATTGGAGTTACTTCTTAATTCATGAGCATCCCATGACCCAAAACAAATGCAGGGGAGATCGAGAGAGAAAGGAGTATTTCACTTACTTGCCTGCAAAAATGCTAATGTCTCTTCCGTCTTCCTTGGCAAACTAGAGAAAGTGTTTGGAATGACAAGTATCTTACTCTTTAACTTTCTCTTCTCCTTGAATGCAATTAAGAAAGCTGGTTCCTTTTAACTCCAATGCTGAGTAACGATTCTGGAGCTACTGAGAGTCTCTTTTCTGAACAAGCATATTTTATAATAAATTCACATTGCTCAAGCTCCCCTCAGCTCCAGATGCGCCTTGAGAATTCATTCACCCTCAATTGACTCTCTCGCCTTCCGTTACAGGAACACAGTCACAAAACTGAAATATCCTTTCTTTTCAAACCCTTAAACTCACTGTCACTTCAGTTAACCTGGTGACCAACTTCACCCAAAATGCTGAGGGAATCCATCACAAACTCCTGCGACTAATTCTCCTTCATCCAGTTCAGAAATGTCCTCCATTACAGCCAAAAGCAGGATCAATTTTCTTTCAGGACCTTTTTCCCACAGCTTATTCCAAGACATTTCCATTACCCATTTCTTCAAGAACCTTATTCCAGCCACCCATTTTTTCTCTTCCTCTTCTGCTTGTTCCATTGGCAACTTCCATTTCCATCAATAATCAACTTAAAATATAAGTGTAAAGAAATAAAGAAATCTTACTTTTCTCTTATAATCTCTTCTACTAAAAACCCATCAACCCGTACCCCAAAACCCCTTCAAATAACAATCAACACTTGCAGTTTTCATTCATGCTGCTCGTCTGTATACTTCAGATCACTTCAATTCCTTAGCCCTCAATTTCAAATCTGTATTCCTGCTTCCCTTCCACAATGCTGTCCCGCAAACTTTAAATCAGCTTGATAGCCTCTGAGCTTTTCTTGAGCACAATGTATTTTTGTCTGAAATGGACCACAAATGTAAAATAGTATGCATTATACTTAAATGTGCTTCAAGTATAAATAATCATAGTACAAACCTCCACGCTACTAGCATAAGAAGGCTACAGTTCTTTAAAGCCTCCATGTGACTCCCCCCTTATCATATTCTCAACCTCCCAAGCCCCTCCTCCTAATTTAAAACACTACATTTATATCATTCTATTGCTTTTTTCACATGAATCTCTTTACATGAAAAAACCATGAAAATTCGCAACTCTACCTACTGCAATTCTCTGCCAAGATCTACCTCATTCATTACATCCTTCTACGAAGAGTATTCATCCTTCTATGAAGTATTTTTGTTCTTCCTTTATGTAAATTACCTTGTTAATATGTATTTCACTTGAGTGGCACCTGTGGCTCAGTGGGTAGGGCGCAGGCCCCATATAGCAAGGGTGGCGGGTTCAAACCCAGCCCCGGACAAACTTCAACAACAACAAAAATATATATGTGTTTCAAGTGGCACCTGTGGCTCAAAGGAGTAGGGCTTCAGCTCCATATGCTGGAGGTGGTGGGTTCAAACCCAGCCCTGGTCAAAAAAAAAAAAAAAAAAAATATATATATATATACACACACACACACACACACACACATATTCACCCACAATATGTGTGTGTGTTTCACGCTATCATTTTTTCTCTTTTCTCTCCTAGATCTACTGCCGGGCTTTGAATCCTATGGGCCAAGATTTAGAGAGAACTTTAGAGCTCAGAGTCAGGGTTTTGGATATAAATGACAACCCTCCAGTGTTTTCAATGTCTACGTTTCTAGGACAAATAGAAGAAAATTCCAATGCAAGTAAGTATATTGGCTTCCAGATCACTCTGAACAGCCAGGTACCTAACTAGAGGCTAAATTATGTCTAGATACACATCATTAGAAAGGCTTTCCCTTCATCTATGGATGCTGCTCCACTCGGTCACACACAAAGGGGAACTCCAAAGCAAGGAGGATTTTCTCACGTAGCTCACATGCTAGTTCTGTAGGAGATTCCTAACAGGAAATTCCAAAAGTATTTTGCATAGTAGCAGCAGGGAGATTGGAGTGAGAGAATTTAGCCCCTCAGCCTGACTGCAATGAAGGGCAATCCCACTCCCTTTGTTCATACTGCCTTTTTAAAAAGTTAACTACTTTTAAATCACTCACAGAAATCATTTTCACACAAAACTTCAACTTACCATAGTTACTTTTAAGTGCTATGATTTCTTATAAATTCAAAAAGTCCTTAACATGGTACTTTTATTCATTCAAGTACTCTATTTATACTTTCAACCTTTAAAAATTCATGTAATATGGAAGGTAAAAGGGAACGGGAATCTGTTCTTTGCTCTCCCTAGTACTGTTCTTCAGAGGCAAGCAGACAATCGTTCTATAATTACACAAACATAAATAACATGTTCATAGACATAAATGGGATCATGCTATTTACCTACTAATCCATGGCATGAATTTTAATTTAAATATATTTTGAACATATTTCCATATCAAGACATGTAGATTTCTTCACTCATTTTAGCAGTTGTGTTGAATTTAATTATATGAATGTACTGTGATTACTTAATTACCTAGAGAAAACATTTTTAAGTGATGCTAAAATGAATAGTTTACACACACACACACACCTATGAATAGAGAGCGAGAGGAGAAATGCCCCGAGTATGTATAAGAAATTTGTGTTTTAATGACATTGAAAAGTACGAAAGAATTCTAATTTATCAATGAGCAATGGCAGCTTTTCACATATTCCAGTGTTCTTCATCAGAACTTCTTATAAGATTAATGAAAAAGATGAGGACAACATATGTAGCTAAATAAGCATTACTTTTAAATCTACAAGTTACCTAGTAATTAACAAAGGGCCACCCAAAACAGAATAATAATATTTTTGGAACGCACATTATTCAGGAGGAAGGTTCTGTCATTTTATTAGCTATTTGATTGTCACATGAACTCAATGAGGATGGTGTTAATATCATCCCCATTTCTAGATGCGAAAACTGAGGCCAAGATCATATACCTGGAAAGTGTTAAAGCTGGGAAAAAGTTGATTTTGTCTTAGTATTGTTTTATTTCACCATAGCATCCTACAAAACAAAAAAGAAGAAATTATACTAGAATAAAGATTAGAAAGCCAGAATAACATATTTCCTTTGTTTTGAAATTATCAGTAAAGTCTCGGTTACTACTCAAATGTGATCTTTTTATTAAGGCAAAGATATAGAAAGGAGCTAACATACATATATGTTAAAGGAGTAGAAAGGGAAGATAGTAAAGGGTACATTATATGAACCAACTAATTCTAACACCTTGTTTGGAAGGTGATACATTATATTTTAACAAAAATATAAATTGTCCATTTGCAATCAATATTCCTTGACTTCTAGATACACTGGTGATGAGACTCAATGCTACTGATGCAGATGAACCAAATAACTTGAACTCAAAAATAGCCTTCAAGATCATAAGACAGGAACCTTCGGATTCACCAATGTTTATTATCAACAGAAATACTGGAGAAATTCGAACAATGAATAATTTTCTAGACAGAGAGGTAATTCATTTTCTTTAAGTGGGTTTTTGTTCTCAAAGAAACTGATTTCAAAAGCAAGGGTACCTAAGAAAGAAAGCAAAAATGAAAATAATGTTTTAAACTTTTAATTATGTAATTTTTTTACATAATGGCAATGACATGAGAAATATCTTTCAAATGAAAAAACAAGATTCCTCAATTATGTTTTATACTGACATTTTTCATGTAATCAATTAATTAAAACTTACCTCAATTTAAGAAAACTATATTGTGAAAGGACATAAAAATATTCCTGGGTGGGGGGAGGATGGGTAGAGGGAGGGCAATTAGTGGGAACACACCTACGGTGCATCTTAGCAGGGTACTGGCGAAACTTATTAAAGGTAGAGTATTAATGTCTTTATATAGTGATCAAGGAAATGCCACGAAGGATATC
>CAUYON010005489.1:0-15612 GCA_963573935.1 Arctocebus calabarensis | reverse complement strand
AATTTTTAAATTTCCTTTCCTTTTTATTATTATTATTATTATTTTTTTTTTGTGTGTGGAGACAGAGTCTCACTTGATCGCCCTTGGTAGTGTGCCATGGTGTCACACTGCTCACAGCAACCTCCAACTCCTGGGCTTAGGTGATTCTCTTGCCTCAGCCTCCCGAGTAGCTGGGACTACAGGCGCCCGCCACAATGCCCGGCTATTATTCTGTTTTGCAGTTCGAGCGAGGCTGGGTTTGAACCCGCCACCTTCGGCACATGGGACCGGCGCCCTACTCGATGAGCCACAGGCGCCGCCCTATTATTTTTTTTTTTTTAGACAGAACCTCAAGCTGTCACCCTGGATAGAGTGCTGTGGCATCACAGCTCACAGCAACCTCCAATTCCTGAGCTCAAGCGAGTCTCCTGCCTCTGCCTCCCAAGCAGCTGGGACTACAGGCGCCTGCCACAACACCCGGCCATTTTTGGGTTGCAGCCGTCATTATTGTTTGGCGGGCCTGGGCTGGATTCGAACCCGCCAGCTCAAGTGTACGTGGCTGGTGCCTTAGCCCGTTGAGCCACAGGCGCCTAGCCATGTTTTTCTTTTTTTTGTTGATCAGACCTGATGGAGGTTTCTTAAATTTATTGATGTCTTCAAAGCATAGCTGATAAGATCTTCTGGTATTTTCTGTTATGTAGCATAGTAGAGAGCTTTTGCTTTCTAATATAATAAATTTTGAAATAAAATCTTTAATTCTTTCTTTTTTTTCTTTTTTTTTTTAAAGAGACAGAGTCTTACTTTGTTACCCTCGGTAGAGTGCTGTGGTGTCACACAGCTCACAGCAACCTCCAGCTCTTGGGTTTAGGTGGTCCTCTTGCCACAGCCTCCCGAGTAGCTGAGACTACAGGCGCCCACCACAACGCCTGGCTATTTTTTTGTTGCAGTTACGCTGGGGTCAGGGTTGAACCCGCCACCCTTGGTATATGGGGCCGGCACCCTACTCACTGAGCCACAGGCACGGCCCAAATTCTTTTAATTCTTTTTACACACTTCCTTTGATTCACTAATTTTTTTTCACATCCTAAATTATTACTTTCTGTCTCTCTTAATTATCAACAAAAATGTTTAAAGCAAAGATTCTCAGTTTAGGATGATTTTAGTCCATAGGGAAACATTTGGCAATGTCTAGAGACATTTTTGGTTGTTATAATTGGGGGATGTAACTACTGTCTGGTGAGTAGAGGCCAGGGTTGCTTTTGACATCCTATAATAACCCACAGGATAGGCTCGGCGCCTGTGGCTCAATGGGCTAAGGCGCCAGCCATGTACACCTGAGCTGGCAGGTTCGAATTCAGGCGGGGCCCGCCAAAACAACGATGGCCAGGCGTTGTGGCAGGCGCCTGTAGTCCCAGCTACTTGGGAGGGAGAGGCAAGAGACTCGCTTGAGCCCAGGAATTGGAGGTTGATGTGAGCTGTGTTGCCACAGCACTCTATCCAGGATGACAGCTTGAGGCTCTGTCTCAAAAAAAAAAATAACCCACAGGATAGGCCCTGCCATACAGTGAAGAATTATCCAGCCCAGAATGTGCTGAGCTTGGAAAACCTAAGTTTAAAGCTATAAATTTTCCACAGAGTATAGCTTTGGTTCAGTATATCCTGTCGGGTTTGAGAGGCTATGTTCTTACTATTCTTAAATAGTCCATGATTTTGGTTTTTATTTTTCTGTTGACTTGTGTGTCTTTGTTTATTCCACATGATGAGATTTCCCTCCTGCCCTTTTTCATGGCTTTCCAGTTCTAGTTTGATTGTGTTATGGTCAGAGTTAGTATACTGACAATTTCTGCCTCTTTTTCTTTTTTATTAGATGGAATCTCACTTTGTCACCCTCTGTAGAGTTTTGTGGTGTCACAGCTCA
The DNA here is from genome assembly GCA_963573935.1 of Arctocebus calabarensis. Taxonomy (NCBI): domain Eukaryota; kingdom Metazoa; phylum Chordata; class Mammalia; order Primates; family Lorisidae; genus Arctocebus; species Arctocebus calabarensis. The sequence continues at coordinate 13,715 of CAUYON010005489.1, read as the reverse complement.
CAGAGACCTCAAGCTCTTGGGGTCAAGTGCTCCTGTTGCCTCAGCCTCCCGAGTACCCAGCTATTTTTAGAGACAGGGTCTCGCTCTTACTCAGGCTGGTCTCAAACTCCTGAGTTGAGGCGATCCACCCGCCTGGGCCTCTCAGAGTGCTGGGGTTACAGGCATGGGCCTCCACGTGGGCTGACAATTTTTGCCTTTTGTCTTTGGAATTAGAGATTTCCTTTGTTTCTCACCTAGAATATGACCCTTTTTAGATTGTTCTATGAACATTTGACAGGACCGTGTGTTCTCTCTGGGGTTATTATGACGCGGTTTAAGCCCTCTGTCCTTGCTGAGTTTGTGTCTTTGGGAGCGGTCACATGCTCAGGCTGTGCTCAGTCTTTCTCTCTCTGACCATGGTCTTGCCTGTTCACAGCCTTAGGCTTATACACCTCAGGCCCTCATGTGTCCTGCCCTGGAGGTTCATGTTTGCTGTGTCTCTGGGTGGTGTCCCTGAGTGCTCAGGGCGGGCATGACATCCTCTTTGTCTCCTTGATGCCATGGCCATGCGTCCTGTCCTGCTGGTGCTTCTGTCCCCGCCCACTGCTATGTCGGCATCTCTCTGGCTCCCCTCACACAGCTCCTGGTTTCCACTTGTCTAAGCCCTTGGTTCAAGAGCCATTGGCTGGCATTTCCTTTAGATAGACAGGCTGGTTTAGGTTTTTTTTATTTTTTATTTTTTATTTTTTTGTGTAGAGATAGTCTTACTTTATCGCCCTCTGTAGCGTGCTGTGGCGTCACAGCTCACAGCAACCTCCAACTCCTGGGCTTAGGCGATCTTGCCTCAGCCTCCCGAGTAGCTGGGACTACAGGCGCCTGCCACAACACCCGGCTGTTTTTCTGTTTTGCAGTTTGGCCGAGGCCGGGTTTGAACCCACCACCTTCAGTATATGGGGCTGGTGCCCTACTTGATGAGCCACAGGCACCACCCTGGTTTTTATCTTATGAAAGGAGACATGGCCTGGTGCTTCGATGGTCCTTGCTGTCCTTGGTTGGAGCTTGGTCCTGCCCTTATTGTATCATTTCTCCTTTCTGCTTAAATGTTTTCTCTTCTCCCTTTTGCTAGTTTGATAACAAAATGCATTTTGGTTTCGGTCTGTTTATTTGTGTGTTGACGTCTGTGCTCCCTCTGGGGAGGACTCTCCAAGTCTCTTGGTCTGACTGGTGGTTAGCTTTACATTTTTGACAAATATCAAACCTTTATTTATTTATTTATTTATTTATTGTAGTTTTTTTTTTTTTTTTGGCCAGAGCTGGGTTTGAACCCCCCATCTCCAGCATATGGGACCAGCGCCCTACTCCTTTGAGCCACAGGTGCCACCCTTGAACCTTTATTTTTATCAGTAATAAAAATTAGATTGTGGCTCAACTGGCGAAGGCGCCAGCCACATACACGTGAGCTGGTGGGTTCGAATCCAACCCCGGGGCCGCCAAACAACAATGATGGCTGCAACTAAAAAATGGCCAGGCGTTGTGGCAGGCACCTGTGACCCAGCTACTTGGGAGGCAGAGGCAGGAGACTCCCTTGAGCCCAGGAATTGGAGGTTGCTGTGAGCTGTGATGCCACAGCACTCTATCCATGGTGACAGCTTGAGGCTCTGTCTAAAAAAAAAAAATTTACTTTGTATTCACCATCCTCCTTTCATGCATAAGTTAAAACATTTAACGTGTTCCTTCTTCCCAACTCCTAGAATTGTTTATAAAGAAACAAGAATTTTTGGCTCCGTGCCTATAGCATAGTGGTTATGGCACTGGTCACATACACCAGAGCTGGCAGGTTTGAACCTGGCCTGGGCCTGCTAAACAACAATGACAACTGCAACACAAAAATAGCTGTGTGTTGTGGCAGGTGCCTGTCATACCAGCTACTTGGGAGGCAAGAGAATTGTTTAAGCCCTAGAGTTTGAGGTTGCTGTGAGCTGTGACGCCACAGCACTCTACCAAGAGTGACAAGTGAGACTGTGTCTCAAAGAAAAAGAAAAAAAAAGAAATGAGAATTTTCTTCACAGCCCATCAGGATCTTGTTCTTATGTTTCTTTCTCAGGACTCTTTCATTTAACTTGGAATCTGCATGACGGACAACTGATTAAATATGTTTATACCATCCTCACTTTATTGCATGCCACTGTTTCCCCCAAACACCAGCTTTGCTTTTCTGAAATCTTATTCTTTTAGTTTTCTAATTAGGGTTGTATAAAAGTTGTGAAAAGAGTTCATGAAGAGTAGTTTTCTAGGGGAGGGGGACTACAGGGCATCTGAGACATTCGTGCCCATCCCTCCCTCCAGACTGTGACTGCAGTGCTGCCGGGACCCAGGGCAACGCCTGCCGGAAGGATCCGCGTCTGGGACGCTGTGTGTGCAAACCCAACTTCCACGGTGCCCACTGTGAGCTCTGTGCTCCAGGGTTCTACGGCCCCGGCTGCCAGCGTAAGTTCAGCCCCGTCCGCACCACCCCCCTGTCCTCAAGGCGGATGTTGGGAGCCCAGCCCCTCTGACCGAGGGTGTGACCCGCCTCTCTGCAGCCTGCCAGTGTTCCAGCCCTGGAGTGGTAGATGGCCACTGTGACCCTGACACAGGCCAGTGCAACTGCCGGCTGGGCTTCGAGGGAGCCGCATGTGATCGCTGTGCCCCTGGATACTTTCATTTTCCCCTCTGCCAGTGTAAGCGATGCCTCCCCAGGAGGGCATGGGTGTGTGGAGCTGGAGGCTTGCTGTGACACTCCCTTCCCTCTGCAGTGTGTGGCTGCAGCCCTGCAGGGACACTTCCCAGAGGCTGTGACGAGGCTGGCCACTGCCCATGCCGGCCCGAGTTTGCTGGCCCTCACTGTGACCGCTGCCATCCAGGCTACCACGGTTATCCTGACTGCCATGGTGAGCAGAGAGCCAGGCAGAGAAGGGGCTGGGCCACCGTATCCTTGCACCAGCGCCTGACCCCATTGTCCCTGCAGCCTGCCTCTGTGACCCCCGAGGAGCCCTGGACTCCCTCTGTAGTGCAGGTGGTTTGTGCCACTGCCGCCCTGGCTACACAGGCGCCACCTGCCAGGAATGCAGCCCCGGCTTCCACGGCTTTCCTGACTGCATCTGTGAGTGCCTGGGAGGAGGGGGAGAGGGTACCACCCCCAGCATGAGCCCACACTCTGCCTTGTCCCACAGCCTGCCACTGCTCTGCGGATGGTGCCCTGCACGCAGCCTGTGATGCCCAGAGTGGGCAGTGCAGCTGCCGGCCCCGCGTGACTGGGCTGCGGTGCGACGTGTGTGTGCCTGGCGCCTACAACTTTCCCTTCTGCGAAGGTGAGCAGGCTTGGCCAGGAGGGCAGGGCTGTGTTGGGTGCCATTCATTCCTGTCTGTATGTTACTCACAGGAATGATTCCGGTGGTTCTGGTCATGTGTGTTGTTTGACCACATCCATGTGCTGTGCTCACATGGTGGCTCTCTGTACTGTGGTCCCTCCATGTATGTCTGTGTGCTGAGTGACGTGTGTGTGCTATCCATGTGTCTGTGTGCTGAGTGACACGCCTGTGTGCTATCCGTGTGTCTGTGTGCTGAGTGACATGCCTGTGTGCTATCCATGTGTCTGTGTGCTGAGCGACACGCCTGTGTGCTATCCATGTGTCTGTGTGCTGAGCGACACGCCTGTGTGCTATCCGTGTGTCTGTGTGCTGAGTGACACGCATGTGTGCTATCCATGTGTCTGTGTGCTGAGTGACATGCCTGTGTGCTATCTGTGTGTGTGTGCTGAGCGACACACCTGTGTGCTATCCGTGTGTGTCTGTGTGCTGAGCAACACACCTGTGTGCTATCCATGTGTCTGTGTGCTGAGTGACATGCCTGTGTGCTATCCGTGTGTGTGCGGAGCGACACGTCTGTGTGCTATCGGTGTTTGTCTATGTGATGAGTGACATGCTTGTGTGCTATCTGTGTGTGTCTGTGTGCTGAGTGACACACTTGTGTGCTATCTGTGTGTGTCTGTGTGCTGAGTAACACGCTTGTGTGCTATCTGTGTGTGTGCTGAGTGACATGCCCGTGTGCTATCCGTGTGTGTCTGTGTGCTGAGTGACACGCCTGTGTGCTATCTGTGTGTGTGTGCTGAGTGACACTCCTGTGTGCTATCCGTGCGTGTCTGTGTGCTGAGTGACAGGCCTGTGTGCTATCTGTGTGTGTCTGAGTGCTGAGTATGGAAGCACCTGTTCACGTGGCTATTCTACCCCAGTGTACACGCAGTGGGTAGTCATGTGTGTTCATGTCTGTACTTGTTCGCTTGTCCACGTGGGTGCGTGAGTGTCTCATGTGGTGAGAGTTGTCCAGTGGGGGCAGCGCTTGCCCATGCAGATGGTGGGTGTGTGTGCTGCTCTAGCTCCTGGGGGTGAGGGTTCTCGCTGGGTCTGGCAGCCCTTATCTTCAGGGTCGGTCACCAAGGAGTGGCCAAGGCTTGGTTCTCTCCCCACAGTGGGCTCCTGCCACCCTGCTGGCCTGGCTTCAGCTGATCTTGCCCATCCTGAGGTGAGCCCCAGTGCCCATGGGAGTGGGGGGGCAGGGCCCAGGCCTAGTCTCAAGCCCAGTGAGCCAGCGGCATCTTGCTGCTGCTGCTGCTGGTTGTGGCAGCTTGGGCCTGTTTGCTCCTGGGCAGGTCCTCTGCCCACTCCAGAGGCCTGCTGGGCCCCTTGTCAGTTCTGGGGCTAAGGGTTCATGGGCAAAAGAGAAGGGACCCCTGGACCTGCAGTCGCCTCCTCTCCTAGGCACAGCCTTCCTGCACATGCCGGGCTCATGTGGAAGGGCCAAGTTGTGACCGCTGCAAACCTGGGTTCTGGGGGCTGAACCCAAGTACCCCTGAGGGCTGCACCCGTGAGTCTGCTCTGAGGGAATATGGGGTGCTGGGGAAGTCTGGAGATGGCCTCCTGCCCCCCCATTCCTGCCTTCCTGTCCCCAGATTCCCTACTTCTGCCCGGCCCCCTCTCCCCTGCTCCAAACTCCTACTCTCCTGCTCCCCACCCTGCCCCCTTGCCCTCCTTGGCTCTCAGGCCTGCTCTGCTCCCCTCCAGGTTGCAGCTGCGATCCCAGGGGCACCCTGGGTGGAGTTGCTGAGTGCCAGCATGTGAGTCTGAGGAACGCGGGTGGGGTTGGGGACTTTGTTAAGTGGGACCCAACTCCCACCTAACTGTCCCACCTAACTGCCTTGGCTCCCAGGGCAATGGCCAGTGTTTCTGCAAGCCCCACGTGTGTGGGCGGACGTGTGCAGCATGCAGGGATGGCTTCTTCGGTCTGGACCGGGCTGACTACTTTGGCTGCCGCAGTAAGCCTGCCCCCTGCCCTCGGACTGCAGACCTGCCTTCTCTCAATGCATTCTGGGGATGCTGAGGCCCAGGGGGATGGAGGGGCCTGAGCACGACCAGACCCAGGAGTCAGACCAGTGTTTCCGTGCTGGAGTGGCAGAATGGGCTTGGCCTCTGTCCTGACCCACGGCCCACTGCCCTCCACCCTGCCCCTGTGTGGTGTTGATGATCAGTCCCACCCCTAGCCTGGCTCTGTGGTCCCGAGACCCCTGGGTATCCCTGGGGTGTCTCATTGGCATCTCAGCTGCTGCTGCTCTGCACTGAGGGAGGCAGAGAGCTGGGGCCTTTGGGAGAGCCCTGGGGCCAGGCAGGGGCTGGCAGCATCTGACCCCGCTCCCTCCCATGCAGGCTGCCAGTGTGACGTGGGCGGAGCACTGGGCCAGAGCTGTGAGCCGAGGACCGGTGCCTGCCGATGCCGCCCCAACACCCAGGGCCCCACCTGCAGCGAGTAGGTGTCCCACCTAACTGGGCTGGGGGCTGGGGGAGACGGTTCATCCTCTGGCCTTCCCTGTGTTCCTCTTCATGGAGCACCCAGGGCCCAGCCATCCCTGGGGATCCTGACCAGCTGAGCAGGGTGAGTGCCTGCCCCGCCCAGACAGGGTGGCTGACTAGCCCCTGCTGTGGCCAGGCCTGCAAGGGACCACTACCTCCCAGACCTGCACCACCTTCGACTTGAGCTGGAGGAGGCAGCCACACCCGAGGGCCATGCCCTGCGCTTTGGCTTCAACCCCCTGGAGTTTGAGAACTTTAGCTGGAGGGGCTACGCGCAGATGACACCCATCCAGGTGGGTGCCCAGCAGCCCTGGCAGGGCTGGGACTAGGTTAACAGTAGCCAGGGAGGGTGACCCGATGTCCTCCACCCCAGCCCAGGATCGTGGCCAGACTGAACCTGACCTCCCCTGACCTATTCTGGCTCATCTTCCGCTATGTCAACCGAGGGCCCACCAGTGTGAGCGGGCGGGTCTCTGTGCGAGAGGAGGGCGACTTTGCCACCTGTGCCAACTGTGAGTGGGGCCACAGGCCACCCCAACCGGCTTCCCAGGCCATGTGTGGGTGGGGAGGTACATCCTGGATGGCCCCAGGGGCTAAGCTCAGTGATCTCACCCCATATCCCACCCCCACACAGGCACAGAGCAGAGCCAGCCTGTGGCCTTCCCGCCCAGCACAGAGCCTGCCTTTGTCATTGTGCCCCAGAGAGGCTTTGGAGAGCCCTTTGTGCTGAACCCTGGCACCTGGGCCCTGCTTGTGGAGGCTGAAGGGGTGCTCCTGGTAAGGTGGGGGTCTGGATAGGTGTGGGGTGGGCCTTTGGCTGTGGACCTCACAGCCAACCTCCAATCCTCCACCAGGATTATGTGGTTCTTCTGCCCAGTGCCTACTACGAGGCAGCCCTCCTGCAGCTGCGGGTGACAGAAGCTTGTACCTACCGCCCCTCCCCCCAGCGTTCTGGGGAAAAGTGAGGCCTGCTGTAGAATTGGGGTGGGGGTGGCCCCACTGTGCCCAGGATACTCCCTACCAGCTCTGGGGACCTGGGTGCACCTGGTGCTGACCAAAGCCTATGTCCCACCAGCTGCCTCCTCTACACCCACCTCCCCCTGGATGGCTTCCCTTCCACCGCTGGGCCTGATGCCCTGTGTCGCCATGACAACAGCCTGCCACGGCCCTGCCCCACGGAGCAGCTCAGCCCCTCGCACCCACCCCTGGCCACCTGCCTAGGCAGTGACGTGCGTGTCCTGGGATCCTGTGGAGGGGGGGCACTGTGGGATCTGGGCCCAGGGATGAATGTCCCATGGCAGGACACAGGTGCAGGTGAGGGCAGTGCCAGGCAAGGTCCTGGGTGGCAGAGCCTGCACACATGGCCCCCCATGAACATGACCCTGTCTGTACATGCCTCAGCTGTGGCCTCTACAGACTCAGACCAGCCCCTCCCTCACCTGGAGCTGTCCCAGGCCTGGGGTTAGGGGACCCTGTCATCACCCTGCGCTCCCCTAGGTGGACGTCCAGCTTCAGGTGGCAGTGCCGCGGCCAGGCCGCTATGTGCTGGTGGTGGAGTATGCCAATGAAGATGCCCGCCAGGAGCTGGGCGTGGCTGTGCAGACCCCCCAGCGGGCCTCCCAGCAGGGGACACTCACCTTCCACCCCTGCCTATACAGGTGGGTGGGGGCCAGGGCAGGTGCTGGGCAGGGCAGGCGTGTGGCTCTGCTGTGGTTTGCCCTTCCTGGGCTGCCCTGCCGCTGATGGCCCCTTTTCCCCAGCACTCTGTGCCGGGGTGTGGCCCTGGACACCCAGGACCACCCAGCCGTGTTCTACCTTGACTCAGAGGCCAGTGTCCGGCTGACAGCTGAGCAGGCGCACTTCTTCCTGGTAAGGCCTCGGCCCCTAACCCAGCCACAGGATCCCCAGTCCCTGGACCAGGCAATGGAGTATTTCTCCCAGAATCCCCACACCCTGTGGCGGTCCCTCCATCCGCACTTTGTGTCCATCGAGCTGCTTTAGACCCAGCAAAGTCCCCGGGGTCACAGTCCCCCTACATAACTCTTGTGCCCCCGGCCTAGAAACAACAGGGCCCACCCCTACCCCTCAGACCCCTGACTACCCACCTCCTGGCACAACAGCACCGGCCAGCGGCCTGCTCTGGAGCACTCTGTGAATGGGTTAGAGTGTGCTCTGTTGAGTTGTGTCCCCACTGGCACCGTTTCCAGAGATGTGTGCAGCTTGCTGTTCTGAGTCACCCTTCCCTTGGCTTGGGGCTTCGTGAGTTAGTCTGTGGGTTTGTTTCCCATGTACCTGCATTGTGGTGACTGCACAGGGACTGGGTTGCCTGTTGGTGACCTGTGCAGGCAGAGCATGACACATGCCCTATCCTGTGGAGCAGGAGATGAGAGTGGGAGGAAGAGGAGGGAGGGTGGCAGGGGAAGAGCTGCGAGGGACTTCAAGCCCCAGAAATGCCACTTGGTACTGCGTCTGGAGTGGGGTTTGTGCAGCTTTAGCTGGTGAGGGCTTCACGAAAAGGGCAAGATGCAGCTGGACACTCAGGTTTGGACAGGACTCCTGGGCCAGAGCTGCGAGACCAGTTGTCCCCGTGCCAATGGCACCTCCTGTCCACCTGGCTCAGGGACATCATGCCTCTGGTCTCTACCTATATAGCACAGCGTCACCCTGGTGCCTGTGGAGGAATTCAGCCCAGAGTTTGTGGAGCCGCGGGTCCACTGCGTCAGTAGCCATGGCACCTTCAGCCCCAGCAGGTGGTGGGGCCGGGAGAGGCTGAGGGGCTGGAGGGGCCAGTTGCCAGATGTTCAGGACTCACCTGTCACCTCCCACCAGTGCCGCCTGTCTGCCCTCGCGCTTCCCGAAGCCACCACAGCCTGTCGTGCTCAGGGACTGCCAGGTGTTGCCACTGCCACCTGGGCTCCCACTGACCCGCTCACGGGAGCTCACGCCGAGTTCACCCCCTGCTAGCCCCCAGCCTCGGCCCCCCACTGCCGTGGACCATGACACGGAGCCCACCCTACTGCGTCACCCCCAGGTGAGAGCCTGGGCCAGGCCAGCGGCGTGTGTCAGGCGGAGCTGTGGGGGTCAGGGTGGGGATCCACGCTGTGCAAGGCTGGCTTAGGACCTCTGGTGCCCACAGCTCTGCTGCTCATCATGCCTCTCCCTACAGGGCACTGTGGTCTTCACCACCCACGTGCCCACCCTGGGCCGCTACGCCTTCCTGCTACACGGATACCAGCCAGTCCACCCCTCCTTTCCCGTGGAGGTCCTCATCAATGGGGGCAGAGTCTGGCAGGGTGAGCATTGGGTGGGTGCAGTGGAGGGGCTGCTATGGGTCACAGGTTAGATCCCGAGTGCCACAGCCTGGCCTGTGGTACCTGGCCTGTGAGTAAAGGGTCCACCCCTGTACTGCTGTCAGTTCTTAAAGCTGTGCCCCGGGCTCCTGCAGGTGGCAGCTCTGCCTCCTTGCCCATTCCCAGAAAACTCCCACACCTGCCTCGGCCACTGGGTCCCTCTCGTGCTCTCGTCACACGTGGTGAGCAAAGAGCACAGCCCAGGGCCCAGCTGGTGGTTCATGCCATCCTTAAGGATGCATCTTATTCTCGGCAAGCCTGGGAGTGTACCCAGGGGTACCCTTTGTGACCATGTCTGACCCACACGGGTCGAGGGGCCGCCCTTATGGGCAGATCATCTGTCAGGTGGGCGCTCCTTGGTGGCCCTGGCATCACCATTTGTGTTCCCTCCTCTGGTGTCTCCAGGAGCATCCTGGGCCCAGGACAGGACTGTGGAGCCAGGGGAGTCAGTGCAGGGGCCTAGCTATACCTTCCTTCCTCTCTAGGCCACGCCAACGCCAGCTTCTGCCCACATGGCTACGGCTGCCGCAACCTGGTAGTGTGTGAGGACCAGGCCCTGCTGGATGTGACAGACAGCGAACTCACCGTGACTGTGCGTGTGCCCGAGGGCCGGTGGCTCTGGCTGGTGAGTCCAAGTTGGCATGCCACTCAAGCCTGGCTGTCCTTACGGTTGTCACACCACCTGGGTCCCTGAGCTGAGTTGTGTCTCCTGCTGGACCTGCTGTGGCCATGTCAGGGACCAGGGCAGCAGCCTCCACCTCTAAGGATCTGCAGGTCAGCCCTGGGAGGCTCCAGAGGGCCCTGAGAGCTGAGGCACTGTTCTACCAGCCTGCTTGGTCAGGGTGGCCTTTCCTGGAGGAGGTGGAGCTTGAGTGATAAGAGGGAGGTGAGGACATGGGCACAGGCCAGGGCATCTTTGGCTGTCTCTGAGAGCCTCCCCTGCCGCCCTCCCCATCTGTGGGCTCTGGCCACACTCCCCTGGTCCCCTAGGATTACGTGCTTGTGGTCCCTGAGGATGCCTACAGCTCCAGCTACCTCCGGGAGGAGCCCCTGGACAAATCCTATGACTTCATCAGCCACTGTGCTGCCCAGGGCTACCACATCAGGTGGGTCTGGCAGGGGCTGAGTGGGGATATGGGCCTGGCACTGCCTGATCTCCTGCCCCCCCCCCCCCCCGTGGGCAGGGGCTGGGTGGGGATGTGGACCTGGCACTGCCTGACCACCTGCCCACCCCATGCAGCCCCAGCAGCTCATCTCTATTCTGCCGAAATGCTGCCGCCTCTCTCTCCCTCTTCTATAACAATGGGGCCCAGCCTTGCGGCTGTCATGAAGCAGGTGCCACAGGCCCCATGTGTGAGCCCTTTGGGGGCCAGTGTCCCTGCCGTGCCCATGTCATCGGCCGCGACTGCTCCCGCTGTGCCACCGGCTACTGGGGCTTCCCCAACTGCAGGCGTGAGTGCCCAGCACAGGAGCGCCAATGGGGGGCTGGTGCTGGAACTCAAGGGGGCTTCCCAGTGCAGGGGTACAGGGATCTGGGCCAGAAAGTATAGGCACAGTGGTCAGAACGGTCTGGAGCTGGCAGGCCAGCTCTGCCACCTGTTGTCTGTGGCCCTCAGGCAGCAGTGACACACTTGGCCACACCTTGGTGGCGTTCAGGACTTGGCGAGCTATGCGGGAGGGTCAAGGACCAGCAGACACTAATTCCAGGCAGCTACTGGCCAGCAAAGGAGCTGCCTAAGGCTTGGGGCCTGGCTGGGACACAGCCCCCACAGGGGCAGTTGGGGTGGGAGGAGGACATCCTGTCCGCCCATGTCCACCCTGCAGCCTGTGACTGTGGTACCCGCCTGTGTGAGGAGCTCACGGGTCGGTGCATCTGCCCGCCCCGCACCATCCCGCCCGACTGTCTGCTGTGCCAGCCACGGACCTTCGGCTGCCACCCCTTGGTTGGCTGCGAGGAGTGTAACTGCTCAGGACCTGGTGTCCAAGAGCTCACAGACCCTGCCTGCGACAGGGACAGTGGCCAGTGCAGGTGAGAGCCTGGAGCGGGTGTTGTGGCCTCTGGTGGGCTTCCAGTTGGGATGGCACTTCCATATTCTAGTGGGTCCTGGCACTCACTCTGCCCTAGGCCTACCATGCACTCTCCATTCTCTGAAGATGCTGCCTGGGTGGTGACTCTTGTGAGCTCTTGCTTCAGCCTCAGTGACCTGGGGCTGGAAGGGAGGTTCAGCTGACTCCTGGTCCCCATAGGTGCAGACCCAATGTGGCTGGGCGCCGCTGTGACATCTGTGCTCCAGGCTTCCATGGCTTCCCCAGCTGCCAGCCATGTGACTGCCACAAGGCAGGCACTGCTCCCGGCACATGTGACCCCCTTACAGGCCAATGCCGCTGCAAGGTCAGCCGAACTGGTGCCCGGAGGAGCCGTCTTGGGTGATGGGGACCTTCACAGAAGCATGTGGGGGAGCTATCCCAGTGGGCGACCCGGCGGCAGTGAGCCCTGCAGCCTTTGGCACCCTGCATGTGGCCAACTGACCCTGTTGCCTGTCTGCCCCCAGGAGAATGTGCAGGGTCCAAGGTGTGACCAGTGCCGCCTCGGGACCTTCTCCCTTGATGCCATCAACCCCAAAGGCTGCACCCGCTGCTTCTGCTTCGGGGCCACTGAGCGCTGCAGAAGCTCCGTCTACACCCGCCGGGAGGTATACTGGCGCTGGCCGGGTCCCGGGCTGGGGTGGCATCTTCTCGGGAGGGCATGTTGAATATAGGTTGGACGCCCACCCTTGTCACCACTACTGTGTTGCTGCAGTTCATGGACATGGAGGGCTGGGTGCTACTGAGCAGTGACCGGCAGGTGGTACCTCATGAGCGGAGGCCAGAGGCAGAGCTGCTCCATGTGGACCTGCGGCACGTGCCCGAGGCTTTCCCCGAGCTATACTGGCATGCCCCGCCCTCCTACCTGGGGGACCGCGTAAGCATGGGTTCTGGGTCTGGGGAGGGCACTTCCAGGATAGCCAGGACCTGGGTGGACGTGGAGGGGCAGAAAGGGTATGTCTAGGGACAGGGAGCCCCTGGTCCTGGGGCCTAGTGCTGGAGGTCAGGACCACTGGTCAGGCCCTGAGCCTGTATCTGGGGTCCAGCCAGGTCACCTCCCTCTGTCCTGCTTCTAGGTGTCATCCTATGGTGGGACCCTCAGCTATGAGCTGCACTCAGAGACCCAACGGGGAGACGTCTTCATCCCCACAGAGAGCAGGCCGGACGTGGTGCTACAGGTGGCAGTCAGGGTGGACCAGGAGGCAGGCAGGCAGCTGGCCCTGTGGGACAGTGGCCCAGCCCCATCTCTGGCCCTCACCAGGCCCATGTCCCTCTCTAGGGCAACCAGATGAGCATCATGTTCCTGGAGCCAGTGTATCCTGCACCCGGCCATGTTCACCACGGGCAGCTGCAGCTGGTGGAGGTGGGTGGTGTGAAGCATCCAGGGTCTCTGGGACTGCTGTGCCCGTTCTCTGTGATAGAAAGCAGGGTCCAGGCGCAGAGGGGCGATGGCAAGTGGAGCTGTGCACCCATTTGTCAGGCTTTCTCCATCTGGCCACCTGTGTGTGTCACGCTCTTGTGACCTGCTAGTCTGTGAGTCCCTGATCACCAGTGGGGGAGCTACTGTCCCACTGCATGGTGGCATTCAGCTCCTTCCTGAGCCACAAATCTGCCTGGTGGCCTCTCCCTCTGACCTGCTGGTTCTCTGCTCATCTTAGAGGAGCTGGGTGTTGTTCTCGGCACGGACCATTTGTTGGGCTCTGGAGAACAACTGTCTTCTCTTTGTTTTTTCTCTCCAGCACTCTCGGTCAGCAGTCCTTGTGTTTCATGTACTCAGATTTGTTTCTTTCATTTGCACTTAATGGTTTTGTGTCTTGGTTAAGCAAGTTTGTCTCTCCAAGACTGGAGAGACATCTTTTAAAAGCTTCTAAACTGTTTTCCATGAGTGTGGCCCTGACTTTTGTATGTAGGTGAGGCAGGGTTTTAGGGGCTGGCTGTCCACATGGGTGATGGCTCCTGTGTGGCCCTTTGTCCCCTACAGGGGGACAGGGAGGGTCTGGTCTGGGCTCTCTGTTCTGTTGCATCAGATGTGACTCCATTGAAGTCTTATCTCCAAACCACAGGGGAACTTCCGGCACACAGAGACCCATAACCCAGTGTCCCGCGAGGAGCTCATGATGGTCCTGGCCGGCCTGGAGCAGCTGCAGATCCGCGCCCTCTTCTCACAGATCTCCTCAGCCGTCTCCCTGTGCAGGGTGGCGCTGGAGGTGGCTGGCGAGCTGGGGAGTGGCCCTCCAGCCAGCAACGTGGAGCTGTGCATGTGCCCTGCCAACTACCTTGGTGACTCCTGCCAGGTGGGTTGGTCAGGGCAGGTGCCAGGCTACGAGGCCACCCCACCACTCCTACTCTTCCCACGTGATTCTCCCTGTGTCTGCGCCTCCATCCTGCCCCTGCCGCCTGTCACCATTCTGCGGTCTTC
>CAUYON010005484.1:0-15229 GCA_963573935.1 Arctocebus calabarensis | reverse complement strand
CTCAAGAACAACACAAAAATCTTGGGAGGTGGCTAGGAGAATAGGTCAGACTGTGAGCCAGAAAGCAGAGCCCTCTCTCCCACCCATATCTTTTACGTCCCTTGAATTGGACATCCGGGAACTAACATGGGGCCCCAATAGACCCATTTCTCTGCCTCCCAGCTTTCTGGGCTCACAGTCTAGAAGGTAGGGGAAGACACATGTAGGAAATCAAAGTCTCAGATGAGAAAAGGGGTGCAGAGGCCAAAAGAAGGAGCTAAGTAAGAGAAGAGTGGAAGGGGGGGTAACATCTGATGGGTTAGGGGAGTCGAAGGTTTAAGCTGGGCAATGGCAGGTGGAAGTGAAGAAGGGTGTCAAATGCTAAGTCAATAAAGATCAAAGTATAGTATAAATCAGGAGGTCAAATGTCTATGCTAGGGACAGGGGAGATCAGGAATGTCAAGGTATACCCCGGACACTGAAATTCAAAACCCTAAGGAAACAGAGCATGTGGGCAGGGACCCAAAGACTCATATATGGGATGGATAACTTCCAGGAAGTCCCCAGGACCAGTGTCCCTAGCCCTGAATTCCACAAGCAGGTCTTCTCCCAGCATACTGAGAAGCAGCAGATGCCACAGGCTTTTCCACCCTGCCCCCTCTGCCTCGGGGGACTCCCAGGCCAATAGACCCGCCCACCTTCCTTCCCTCCAGCCTGGGCCTGCAGCCAAGAGGAAAATTCCTGCCCAGGACTCAGCGTTCAGGAGGCTATGGCTGACTCAGTAGGGGCCCACTGTCCCCGCTAACTGTCCTCCGGCCCCCATCCCAGGGGCCACAGCCCCCACCTTATTCTTCTTGCTGAAAGGCCAGCGCTTGGCACGGGTACGGCCTGGGCCCCGGAGCTCGGACCGTCCATCTGAGGGGGTGCCTAGGCTGCTGTCCGAGGGCGCACGGTTCATGGGCTGGCTGAAGTCTTCAAATTCCACATCACCTGGGCGGGCAAAACCTGACTTGTGCAGCTCTATAAGGACCTGTGAGTCCTGGGAGTAGGAAACAGCAGGTGGGCAGTCAGTGCAAAACTAAATGCCAAGACTTCAGGGAGCCTCCCTCTGTCCACTGGATACCCCCTAGACCAGGCACCCACGTTCTTGGGATCCACAGCATCTGCAGCCACCTTCATGCCTTCTAAGCACTTGGCAATGATGGGTACCACCTGCAGCTCTGCCTCTGACAACAGCCCATACCCGGTCCCCAGGCGGGTGGCCCTGCGTTCATCCATGTCCTGCAGCTTCTGTAGGGACAGGGGCAAGTGTGGCTAAGGGAGGCTAATAGAAGGACCAAGGGCAGAATGATTCATCCTGCAAATATGACAGTTCTCCACAAAGGCCCCAGCCCCAAGCCTCATCTGGTACAGAAAACAGAACAGAGAACCGAGACTCCAGCTGAGTGCGGTGGAGGAGAGACACAGCACCAGAGGAAATCTCAGAGGGTGAGTCACTTGCATAGGAAGTAAGGACAGGCTTCTCAAAGGAGACAGGGAACAGGGATTTGAAGAAAAGAAGACCCAGCACAGATACTCCCAGTGCCAGGGATGGGACAGAGAGTGCAAGGCTGAAACAAGAGGGGAAAATCAAGGATGTTTTGGAGGGTTTGTTAGAACTAAAGGTTAGAAGAATGAGCAGGAGTTTTAAGAGAAATGAAAAACATCTGTGGTAGAAAAGAATAGCTGAAGTAAAAGCACAGCTCAGTGTTATCATAGGTTTCTAATTCCCTTTCAATCTAGAGCGGTTGATCTCAACCTCCTAATGCCATGAACCTTTAATACAGTCCAAAGGGGTTGCGACCCACAGGTTGAGAACCGCTGACTAGAGACTGGGACATTGTAGCTGGGGTTTTGACATATGTATGAGAGTTGGTTTAGCTTTTAGGGTATTTTAGGGTATGGGAACTTGGAGCACACACATCAAATATCTGGGGCATCTGTGAAAAATAGAAGTGGGCTTGGTCTCGGTTATAGCGTTGTAGTTGGGCTGCATATTCGTTTTTGCTTTCCTCTGCCATGTGACTTCGAAGATGAGCTTGCTGCTTGGCCTGAGGAATATCAAGGCAGAGGTTACTTTTAGGTTCTAGCCATGTCTCACCCCAATCCCCAGGCCTGTCCTAGATCCCACACATACCTTCTCCACATCAGCCTTGGTGGCATTGATATCCTGGTCTAGCCGCTCAGCAGTCTGGGCTGCCTTCTCTGCCTCCCGGCAGTCTCGCTCAAATTTCCGCTTACTCTGTGTTAGAAGACAAGGGGCATGCTGGGAACCCACAGAAGAGAAGGGCAGTTCCATGAGCAGCAACCCTCACCCTGCTCTCTAGGCCAGAGCTACCCATCATCCCTGTAAACTCACATTCTCCAGCTGTTTGAAGCCATTTTCCAGCTGTTGCTGGGCCCGCCGTCCTTCTTGGAAGTGCTGTGGAAAAAAGAGCAGTAACACTCACCAGGGTTCTGGCAGGAGCCCTATGGGAGACCAAAGAGGGGACCTCTCACCATTTTCCTCTCCTGTTTCATCTCCTGTGAGTACTTGGCCAGCTCAAGACATACATGGATGCTGAGATTCTCGGCCACTAGCTCCCGCTGGCCTGCAAAATCATTCACCTCCTGGAGAATCTGCATGAAAGACTGTTGCTGGCTGAACCTAGGGTGGAGTAAGAAGTGGGGAGCAGGGAGTTAGAAGCCAGATGTCCTAGGATCCACCTCCAGATGGGAAAGTGTAAGCCCCAAAACAATCATCCCCAAAGCAATGATAAATTATACTCTACACCCCTTTCTCCCAACTCTTGAGTTGCTTTTCAGAACTCAGAATTTGGGGGGGGGGGGGTTAAAAGGGCATACAATGGCATATGCCAATTTTTTTTTGAAACAGTCTCACTTTGTCACCCTCTGTAGAGTGTCATGGCATCATGGCTCACAGCAACCTCAAACTCCTGGACTCAAGTGATCCTCTTGCCTCAGCCTCCCAAGTAGCTGGGACTACAGGCACAACACCTGGCTAGTTTTAGAGATGGGTTCTCATACTTGCTCGGGTTGGTCTTGAACTCCTGAGCTCCAACAATCACTAGCCTCAGCTTTCCAGAGTGTTATGATTACAGGCATGATCCACCATGCCTGGCCCAACATATACCATCTTTTTATGCATCACCCCAGTGGGGCTGGGGGAAGAAACCTGTAGTCAAACACCATAAGCATTTTTACAGTGAGAGTGATTAATATTCACGCTAGGTGAGATTAAAAAATCAAGACTATAAATAATTCTAGTCAATTTGAGGTCCATTTGGATCATAGGCTGCACCTAACAATTTGCCAAAAAACTTTCCACTTCTAGAGCTTTTTGGAGTTTGGAATTGGGAGACTCAGAATAAAATCAGATGTTCCTATAACACTATTAAAACTGGTCACACAAGAAGGAAAGAGGAGGAAGAGGGGAAGGGAGGGGAAATATGGGAGGAGGGAGGGTATTTGGGGGGACCTCACGTAATGTGCATGATGCAATGGTACATTTCAAAACTATTAAGAAATGAGAATTGTGATGGATGTGTTACTTAGTTCAATGTAAGCATTTCACATTGTATACTGAAGCAGTACCCTGAACGCCATAAATACATCAGTGTACAAAGTTATGATTTAATAAAAAACAACAACAACAACAAAACTCATCACTCTTTCAACACAATAACTCAGCTCATGTTCACGCAAGCCCTACACAAGGCACCCATCCCCATTTCACAGATGAGGAAAACAGAAGCACAAAACCTTTTTTTTTTTTTGAGACAGTCCCACTATGTCGCCTTTGGTAGAGTGCCTTGTCGTCACAGCTCACAGCAACCTCAAACTCTTAGGCTTAAGCAATTCTCTTGGGCAGGCGCCTGTGGCTCATCGCGTAGGGCGCCGGCCCTATATACTGCAAGTGGCGGGTTCAAATCCAACCTGGGCCGACCTGCAAAAACAGAAAAATAGCCGGGCATTGTGGCAGGCGCCTGTAGTCCCAACTACTCAGAAGGCTGAGGCAAGAGAATTGCCTACGCCCAGGAGACGGAGGTTGCTGTAAGCTGTGTGACGGCTCAGCACTCTACTGAGGGCGATAAAGTGAGACTATGTCTCTACAAAAAAAAAAAAAAAGCAATTCTCTTGCCTCAGCCTCCCAAGTAGCTGGGACCATAGGCAACCGCCACAACGCCTAGCTATTTTTTTGTTGCAATTGTCATTGTTGTTTAGCAGGCCCAGGCCGGGTTCTAACCCACCAGCCTGAGTGTATGTGGCTGGCGCCTTAACCACTGAAGGCGCCCAGCCAGAGGCACAAAACTTAAGTCACTTGCTCACTCACTGATTTTGTAACTGTTGGAACCTTCCATTTAACAGGGGAGGAAAATAGAGGCAGAGAACTTGAGTCATTTGCCCAGGTAAATAGTGGATTTAGGATTTCAACCCAGGTAATCTGGGTTTTGCATCCATGCTCTCACCTCCTCAGGGGAATTGAGGTGCGGGGTGCCCCAGATGAGGGAGAGGAAACGAGACCAAAAGGTGGAGCCCTCCCCCCATAACCAAGTTGAAGGTAGCATTCCCTCTCCAGCCTTACTTGGATTCAGGGTCATCTTTGGCAGGTCTCTTGGGCAGATATTTTTTCACCAAGTTCCTAAGGGGAGACAAAGGCATGAAGGCTGAGCCCCCAACCCTCTAAGAACTCCCTCCCTCTCGCTCCAGGGCACGTCCACCATAGGGTCTTACCGCAATTGCTTCGCATATGCCTGTTCCACCTCCGTGCGTTCCTTCACGAACTTCACGTATCTGTCCAACAAGTCCAGCCCCCACAACGTGTGGCGCTCCAGCACCTCAAACTGATCCTGGGGAGGTTGGCGCGGATAAAGAGGGAAGAGGCGGGGTCACGAAGTCGAGACCCTACCTTCGCCCCAGACCAGGCCTGGCGCGAAGAGCCTCCAAGCTGTGCGCTCTCGGAGGAGTGGCTTCCCCAAGCACTGCCCAGGCGTGGCGCTGGGGGAGGCAGGAAAGTGGCGGGAACCCCCTCCCCTTCCCTGGAAGGGCGAGAAACAGGGCCCGGGCCCCAGCGGACTACAGGGTCTCTAGTCTCCAGGACCTCCAAAAGAGGTGTGGAACGAGACAAGGCCACTCCCCCGCACCTCCCACTAATCCCCCCTAGATTCCGGAAAATCCGGCCAGCCTGGCGTGAATCAATGCCAGAGGGACAGGGTTCCTCGCAGCTTGGGGGAAGGTTGCCCCTGGAATGGCCAAGGGGCTGGCACCACGTTCCTTGAGTTGCTTTACCCCCTGGAGTTCCCAATGTATGACTCAGTTTCCCCCACTGATCCCGCTACACCTCCAAAAGAAATCCCAGAGTTGGAGGGGTGCGGTCTAGTCACCCCGCTGCACTCAAGACCCAGGGATTTTACCGCCCTTAGGAAGGGGAGGGGTCAGAGGTCCGGCTAGGATAGGGAGGAATTTCTGGGGCTTCCAGGGTTGAAGTTAGAGGTAGGGGGAGCGGCCTCGCCCTGTTCCAGGGGTGAGCTGGGGGAGGCCTGGAAGGGGGCTTGGACCCGCAGCCCCCTCCCCTTTCATGAGCATCTCAAGTCCCTAGGTGTAGGTTAAAGACGGAAAAGGCAGTGAGGATTTTCAGATCCCACGTGGGGATGTGGGTGACTATAGAGGGTCCCCTCCTCCTCCCAACCGGACAGGCGGGCGGCGGGCAGAGACCCAGGGGCGGTAAGACAAGCCGCCCGCCCGGTCAGGGCGCTCAAAATAGGTGACCTCTCCCGGCCGCCCCCGGCCTGGTCCCAGGACTACTTCTGCAAGCTCACTCTCAAGCCCATGCCTCAATATCCCCTTGTCGCGCCAGCAAGCTCGCACTTCGCCCTGGGTGTGCACTCACACTCCTAGAGAAAGTCCGAGAGGGGGCGGAGGGTGGAGGGCGGAGACCTAGGGGGTCGGTGTCAGGGAAAGCGCGGAGCCACCACTAAGGTACTCTGGGGACAAAAGGGGACACCCCAACAAGTGTGAACTTGGAGCCCGGCCGATTGGACTCACCCACAGCTCGGTGCCCCAATCCATGTTGTCCCCGCCGCCGCCGCCTCCACCGCCGCGCCCGGTCCCGGTAACCCGCCACCCTCCGTCGGGAGATTCTGAAAAGGGCGGAGCACCTGGGCCCGCCCCGCCCCGCCCCGCCCCCTCAAGCCTAAGGCACGCCCTCTCCGCTCTGCCACGCCCCCACCCGCTTGGAGCTCTAAGTGCTGCGGGACTCCCAAGGAGGCGGAACCAAATGGAAACTTCACCTCCTCTGAAAGGACCCGCGCTACCCGACGCCACTGGACTGACCCTTAAACGGACCCCCAGTCATTTTCCAAATCCCGGGAATCCCCTTCTCATTCTGCCATCTTCCTCCTCTGCCCCAGACCATTCTTCCTTTCCCCTCGTCCATTCCTTAAAGGGCCAAGACACTAAAAACCCTCACACCCAAGAAGTGCTTCCCCACCCTGTCGCAGGGAGAAACTGAGGTCACCTGGCGCTTGCGGGCCAGCCTGACTCCAGGCGTCTACGTTAGTCCTACTAATGGTCTGGTCCCTCCGGCCACAGGGTGGATGGAAGGATTTCGATTTTGCCCAGGACGCGCCTCTGCCAATGGCCCGATCCATTAGCTCCTGCACCACATCCTGCCTCCCTCCCCCAGAGTCTCCACTGGGAAACTGAGGACGGGCCGTCCTTGGGGCGCCAGGTCCAAGGCTTTCGCCGGCCGCCATCTAGTTCGCGCCTGCACCTGCCCATTTTCCAGTCTCACCCATTAGGTCTAATCTGGTTTAATTATCAGTACTGCTCTGGGGTTCCGACTCTGTCTTTGCCTCTCCCAAACGCCGGAGCCCTGGGCCATGAAAGTCTGTTTCACACCTTGTAAATAAATCCCTTTGAGGCTCCAGGATGAAAGGAGAGAGAGGCACCAGCGACTCCTACTCCCATTCCTTTTGGCCTTTGGCGTTTTCTTATAGCTACAGACGTCTTGCTGGACCTGGGATATGTACCCCGGGGACAGGTTTCCCTTATACAGAGCTCCCAGGCTCCTGGTTCAAAGATACCCGGGGAGCCCCGGGGACCCCACACTGGGACTGATCGCTCTGCTCTGACCTGGCCCCACCTGCTGGTGGCTTCTGGGCTAGAAAACTTCCGGGTGCAAAGTGTGCTGTGCTCCAAGAGGATTCAGTGGCTCAGTCTGTCTGCGTTTGGGGCTCAGTCCAGGAAAGTTCTGAATTCAGCTCTCATCAGAGATTCAAACTGGGGAATTGGGGTTTCCCAAGTCATTGGGATGGGGTCTCAGACTGGAGTCGGGGACTTAGCAACTGTCAACAACCCAGTAAGAGATTAGGGACTCAAACTTTGGACCAGGGGTCTGGATTATTCCGGAGTTAGGGCTAGTACGGGGTTGGGGGGCGTGGGCTAAATCAGGGTTTAAGGTTCAGTGGGGGACTTGAAAAGGGTAGGTGGAGGGGGTTAGGGTTTCAGGCTGAAGTTAGGGCTTATCTGCAGGCAAGAGGGTTCACCTGGGGTGAAGTCTCAGTATAGTGTAATTTATACTGCGATATAGGGTTGAGTGGGCGGGCCTCCAATTGCCTCACTCTGGGATAGTAGGAGGCTTAGCCTAGGGCTGGGGACTCGGCGTGGGGTCATAGGTCATTTTAGAATCAAATTTATCCTCGGGCTACGTTTAGCCCTCTCTGTGGACCCGAAAGATAAAGGAAACAGGACAGGCCTCAACAGCCGCATGCTTTTACCAAAAGCCTGACCTCTGGCCTGGAGCCCTATCCCTGGGGGGGGCAGGAGGTGGGAAAGGGAAGTTCTTCCTTGGGGATACTGGGAAACGTAGTTTACTTAATGTCTTGTCTAACTTGTCTGCTCCCTTTGCATTCCGGGTAATGTAATCCTGGACCGTTGAGAGTAGGGGGAGGAACTTCGCGTCAAGGGGCCGGACATCAGATCATCATAATTGGTTAAATAAGCTGTTTATCAAAGTACATCCGGGGAAATACGGATTTACATCCGGATGTAAATTTCTAGCGATTGGTAGGAGTGGAGGCGGGGTTAAGCAGTTTTGGTCTCCCATTCGATACCAATGATGTCCATCTGGGGCCGTATGGCGGCAGCTGGACACCGCCGTGCGGCGATTGGCTTATCAGTAGGCGGGCTTGGGCCTCCAGGGAGGCGGTGGTTTCAGAGATGGCAGTGAGAGAGAGGAGGGGGCTCGTCGGCGGGAGCCCCGTGGAGTGGGGGCAGCGGCTACTTCTGCTACTGTTGTTGGGCGGCTGCTCCGGGCGCATCCACCGGCTGGTGTTGACGGTGAGACCCACTGCGTGGCGGTTGGAGGCGGGGGCCCGCAACTTTGTCCCAGGGAAGCCCCTGGCTTGGAGTGGTCTAACCCGACCTTCCCCGCTTCGAGCGCGGGATGGAGCGGTCCGGCGCCCCCCTGTTTTCTTACCCGAAGTGGTCTCGTCCCAGGATCTCCCCGCAGTCCTAGGGATGGAGTTGCTGGGCGGGCCTTGCGGGGGTCGCGCCCGCCCATCGGAGGCGGAGCTCCATCTCTTAAGACCCCTGGAGTCTTAGCCCTTTAAATTTATGCAATCATTTTGGGAGCTCTCGAGACCACGCCTTTCGTGGGGAGCCGGGGAATCCTGGAGCTTCTGGAGTGGGTTCCCCTGGGCGCTCTTTGGGATCTTGGGGGCTCGGTTGAAAGTTCAGCACTCTAGGGGAGCTCATTTGCAACGTAAAAATATTCCGGGAGGTGGAGGCAAGGCACACCGAAGTGAATAACTGCTCTAGGGTGGTACTCAGCCCCTGGCGAGGGGTGGGGTGGGGTCAGGTGCACGAGATTTCCCTTCCTGGACTTTCTGAACAGCGGCCAGAAAACTTCAGGGACCCAGGCCCCCTCACGCTCTCTTGTCATTCTGTGTTCAAAGGGGTCCCAGGAGGCCCTTGGTGGGCGTGGGAGAGGTTGTCTCATGCCCAAGTCCTAGGGCTGGTCTGGTGGTGAGAAGTCTGAGCCGCTTTACCTCTTTGGTCTGCCGGTAGGGGGAGAAGCGAGCAGATATCCAGCTGAACAGCTTCGGCTTCTACACGAATGGCTCCCTGGAGGTGGAGCTGAGCCTGCTGCGGCTGGGCCTCCAGGAGGCAGAAGAGAAGTCCTTGCTGGTGAGGGGGTTTGAGGAGATTGCTGGAAGAGGATAGAGTGCATAACCTTCACACACACAACACACTTCCAATTCTGGGTTCCCTTCCCAGCTCTTCTTTTTACTCATGTGATCTTGGGCAAGTCCCTTGGTTTTTCTGAGCTTCAGTTTCCTCATATGTTACCTGGCAATAATAATAATAATGTCTTATGCAAAATGTACTAGGCGTCTTTCTTTTTATTTTAGAGACAAGGTCTTCCTGTGTTGCCCAGGCTGGGGTTCAGTGACTATTCACAGGCACTGTCATAGCTCACTGCAGCATGGATGTCCTCAAATGATCTTCCCACCTCAGCCTCCAAGTAGCTGGGACTAGTGCCACTGAGCTCAGCTTCTAGGTGGCACTTTTCTTAAAGAGCGGGGAGAGGGGAACATACCAATAAATAAGACAACCCAGGTTCCTGAAGTCAGAATGCATAACTAGCATCTATTGAATACACACTAGGTACCAGGTACTATGCAAAGCATTTTCCATGGATCCATTTCCTCATAGTCACCTCTCAGGGATGTTGCAGAAAATTCACTAAAGCCAACTTTATTTGTATACCACAGGCTCAGAGGTATGTGGCTTCCTCAGAGTCACACAATGGGCAAACCCTGAGTAGGTTGGGTTCCAGAGCCCAGGACAGGAAGCCATTATCATTTTAAATGGGGAAAAACAGGGTGGGCTGTTGAAGGTCTCCTTGAGCCAGTAACAAGAAGAGTGAGTTGACAGGGGATGATTAGGAGTTAAAGGAAGAAGAGGGAGGGGCAGGAAGGTTATTGGAAAGTTCAGAGAGAAAACATGGGATCTAGCACATGGTGAGTGTCCAATGAATGTGAGCTTAGTTTTCTATTGCTACTGAAGAAGATGGCTTAGGGTGGGGGTTTTCCCGCTGAGGTCTCTTACATCTTCCCCCTTCTTTTTCCATCCACCAGGTAGGGTTCAGTCTGAGCCGGGTCAGATCTGGCAGTTCCCAATCCTACTCAGTGAGTGGAGGGTATAAGGAGGGAGGGAGAGGGGCTGAGTGGCTAGGTCGTGTGTGTGTGTGTGTGTGTGTGTGTGTGTGTGTGTGTCTGTGTGTGTCTGTGTGTCTGTCTTCTGCATCTGTAACCCAAAGGCCTCTCCCTGTTCTTCTAGAGGCAGAAGCAAGAAGAGCCCTGGGTATATGGAGAGGGGAAAAGGGTAGAGCTGGGCTAATGGGAAAGGGTAACCAAGGTTCCTTTCTTG
The DNA here is from genome assembly GCA_963573935.1 of Arctocebus calabarensis. Taxonomy (NCBI): domain Eukaryota; kingdom Metazoa; phylum Chordata; class Mammalia; order Primates; family Lorisidae; genus Arctocebus; species Arctocebus calabarensis. The sequence goes on along the minus strand of CAUYON010005484.1, from coordinate 4,777 downwards.
CCCACTCCCCAGACCCAGGATTTTCATGACTGCCCTCTTCAGAAAAATAGTGGCAACTTCCTAGTCCTCTTCCTCATCAACATCAAGGATCTGCAGTGAGTTAGGGTGCGGGGAGTGGGGGGCTTGATAATATCCATCACTTGTGTTTCCCTGGACATACCTGAGCCCACCAAGTGGAGTGAGAAGCATAGTGAGAAAGCTACTCACTTTTTAATTTCACCTTCAAGCCTTCTGATTATTGGAAGGAAGGAGAGAGGAAAAGTTACTCAGGGAGTGCTAGGGTCCTAGGGCAGAAGACCAAGATGCAGAGTTGCTATGAGAATGAATACATGATCATTCATACTTGATGCTTCTGGTGTGCCAGGCATGTCCTGAGGACTTTGACACATATTAACACAACCAGCCCATATATTATTATTATTGTCCTCATTCTTCAGATAAGCACACTGAATCCCAAGAACTGGTACAGGGGTCTGACAATACTGTTTTGCCTCTGTGTAGAGACACTGTTTTCTTTTTTAAAAATATAAGTAGAAAGAGAAATATAAGAAAAAAATATAAGTAGATCAGCATTATGGGAAATGACAATTTCTAGGCAGCACACAAATATGGTTGTCCATTGATAAGTAGTGGGCAAATGCTGAAAATTGGTGACTCAGCTAAATGCCAAACATGCAAGGGGTCCCAGAGGTCATTGAGTCATTAAGCAAAGGTTGTAGAGTCATCCCCAGGGTTCATCCTCCCATTCTCATTCCCCTCCCCTCACCCCAGGGTTCAGGTACGAAAGTATGGAGAACAGCAGAAGTTACTCATCTCTCCTGGGCTCCTACCCAAAGTACCCTTAGATCCAGGACTCCCGAAGCCAGAGCCCACAGTCCCCCCCAAGGTCAAGAATGGTGAGTTGAGTGGGCCATGCAGGAAGAGAGGGGTGGAAGGGCTGGGCTGCCCTGTGACTTTCCTCACCATCACTCCATTTTCCTGCCTTACCTCTCTCCACCTTTTAAAATCATTCACCCATCTCCTACAGGGACCACTGTGGTCAACAAGGCCCAGTCACAGCCTACAATGTCTCAGGTTTGGTAGAGCCAGGGCAGGAGGGAGAAAGGCCCACCCCAGGGTGTGGGTGTGGGTACCCAGGCCCAGCTGATGGAGGGGTTCTCTTCCCTCAGGGACCTGGTGGGAAGGACAAGGAGCTGGTGTTGGGTCTGGGCCACCTCAATAACTCCTACAACTTCAGCGTGAGTGTCTGTAGCACATGCAGCCCTCCCACCCCCTCTAGAGCAGGGGACCACCAAGCTGAGCTCCCTCTCCCCCAACTCTTCCTCTGCCCAGTTCCATGTGGTGATTGGCTCTAGGGCTGAGGAAGGTCAATACAACCTCAACTTCCACAACTGTAACAACTCAGTGCCTGGAAAAGAGCATCTGTTTGACATCACGGTGAGCAGAGGGTGGGCGGCAGTACCAGGGAGCACCCACCATAGGCCAGGAGTTGCGCTCTGGACAGCCCTTCAGTGGCAGTAGGAGGTAGTAGAAGGTGTTGAGAGATAGGCCAACTAAAGTTCAGGAAGGACCAGTGACCCAACTAGAAAGCAGAAGAACCTGGAGGGGTCTCACTAGGATTGTGCCACCACCAGTACCTACCTCTGTCCACTCATCAGGTGATGATCCGAGAGAAGAACCCTGGGGGCTTCCTGTCAGCTGCAGAGATTCCCCTTTTCAAGCTCTACATGGTCATGTCCGCCTGCTTCCTGGCTGCTGGCATCTTCTGGGTGTCTGTCCTCTGCAGGAACACGTAATGCCCTTGCCCCTGGGTTCCCCCAACTCCCCTAACCAGACCCCTATCCCTGCCTCAAGCTGATGCTCAATCTCTACTTCTCTCCCTAACTCTCCCACCAGGTACAACGTTTTCAAGATCCACTGGCTCATGGCAGCCCTGGCCTTCACCAAAAGCATCTCTCTCCTCTTCCATAGTGTGAGGGCCTGGAGTTGGGAAATGAGGGGGGCTTGTGGGAGGTCCTTCTGGCCAATTGTCCATCCATTCCATCTGTCTGACTGTCCATTGTCTATCAACCTCCAGATCAACTACTACTTCATCAATAGCCAAGGCCACCCCATTGAAGGCCTTGCGGTCTTGCACTACGTCACGCACCTGTGAGTGGCCCTTATCTGCCCGGCAAGTGCAAAGAAGTGGGAAGGGAGGGCTGAGCCCACCTGACTTCATTATCACACCATCCCTCTGCTCCCCTAGGTTGAAGGGTGCCCTCCTCTTCATCACCATTGCTTTGATTGGCTCAGGCTGGGCCTTTGTCAAGTATGTCCTATCAGATAAGGAGAAGAAGATTTTCGGAATTGTTATCCCCCTGCAGGTGTATATGGAGAGGTGCCCAGAGGAAGGCATAGGGGAGGGAGGGGCACAGGTCAGGCAGCACACACCTACCCTGCCCTGGCCACACAGGTCCTGGCCAACATAGCCTACATTGTCATTGAGTCCCGTGAAGAGGGCGCCAGCGACTACGGGCTCTGGAAGGAGATCCTCTTCCTGGTGGACCTCATTTGCTGCGGTGCAATCCTCTTCCCTGTAGTCTGGTGAGGACCGTAGCTGAGATTCTACCCTCTGTACCCATGGGTGGGGCCAGTGCTGACCATGCCCTGTGTACCCTTCCTCCCAGGTCCATCCGGCATCTTCAGGAGGCATCTGGCACAGATGGGAAGGGTGAGACACTGCCCCTCAAAAACTCTGCCCATAGCCCATGTCTTTCTGCTCCTAGATAACCCTTCTAGCCTGTCTGCCCACCCCCTGGCCTTATAGCTCCCTGGGCCCCAGTCTGGCCTCTCTGACACCCTAACATCCCCTGAAGACTTTCTGCCCATTTGACACTCCCCCAGATACCATCTATCCTCCCCTTCCTCCCACCGTTGGTCTCCTTTCCCTGACCCCCTCTCTGTGCCCACCCTTCAGTGGCGGTGAACCTGGCCAAACTGAAGCTGTTTCGGCATTACTATGTCATGGTAGGAGCCTGCTGGCCTGTGGGGATGGAGAGTGGGATGGGAGAGGGAAACCAGGAGGGGATAAGGACACATCAGCCAGGTACCACCCCCCTAACCCATTTCCCAGGATCTTGAGGCCCCCATCAGTCATCCACCATTCCGTAGTTCCTGTGGTCTCTCTGTCCCTTCTGTCCCATGCCCACCTTGCCCCCGCAGGTCATCTGTTATGTCTACTTCACCCGCATCATCGCCATCTTGCTCCGGGTGGCGGTGCCCTTCCAGTGGCAATGGCTGTACCAGGTGAGTCTGGAGGCCTCAGGTGGGAGGGAGGGTGGGCCAGATGGTGGGGTTGGGGCAGGGATGCATCTGGCCCCCGAGTTTTGTTCCCTCCTCCCTCAGCTCTTGGTGGAGGGTTCCACTCTGGCCTTCTTTGTGCTCACGGGCTATAAGTTCCAACCTGCTGGGGACAACCCATACTTGCAGCTGCCCCAGGAAGAGGAGGAGGATGTCCTGATGGAGCAAATGTAAGCCTAGGGTAAGAATGGGTGGGTTGGGACGGAGTGAGGGGCGGGGTTAGAGCAGTGCTGGTAGTTGGAGGGAGCTGTGAAGGAGGGGCTCTAGAGAAGGGATGGGTGGAGCCAGGGTCACTCTGGTTTGGGGGTTAGGGCCACTGTAAGGACAGCAGTGGTGGAATGGGTGAGGTTTTAGATAGGCAGAGCAGAGCCCAGGCACATCTGGGGCAGAGTGGGTGGGGCTAGACAGTTATGGAGGCAGGGTTAGGGCTGCCAAGGGATCAGGGAGTAGAGTAGGTGGGGCCAAGGCAATCCTAGGGGCCAGACCTGCTGCCCTTCAACTCTGATCAGCCTCCTTGCTCTCTCTGCCCAGAATGACTGACTCTGGGTTCCGAGAAGGCCTGTCCAAAGTCAACAAAACAGCCAGCAGGCGGGAACTGTTGTGATCATCTCCACATCTGGTACTAGATGGTTCCTGTCCCCCACCTTCACCACTTCTCACTCCTGCCCCCTCCTAAACGTGTGTCGAGAGGTGCCAGTGCGGAAAAGGCACCCAGCTCCTTGGAAGTGGGTTCTGGACAAGCCCATTCAGAAGAAGACAGAGTTCCTTCTTACTCCCTTGGTATTGAGCAGCTCTGTCCTCACCTGGGGACCCCCTCACTTCCAACTGTATAAATAATGACCAATCCGTTTTGCTACACTGTTTTCTTGTCTTTCTGCAGGTTGAAGTATAAAATACAGAGATTGTGTTTACAATTTAGAAAACTGTATTCACTGTGTGGGTTGGGGGCACAGTGTCCCTGGCACATTCACTATATTATAAGTTAAGCAACCACTGGGTTCTATGCCAGGTGATGGGGATAGAGTAGTCACTAAAACCTACCTGGTCCAAGTTCTTAAGGGGCTCACAGAACAGGATGTGGGTGGCAGGGAGACGGACACATCACCAGGAAGTTCCATCACTGGTCCCCCAGACCCATGATGGTGGCTACACAGGGCCCTGACCCAGCATAGACATCAGGGAAACAAGGGAAGAATTCGTGCCCAGGTGAGGGGATGGCATGCACGAAAGCTGGAGGCAAGAGGGGAAAATAACGATTCAAAGAGTGAAAAATGAAAAGAGTAATAAGTGGGTATAGTGGCTGCCACTTGTAATCCCAGCACTTTGGGAAGCTGAGGCAGAAGCATTGCTTGAGGCTGGAAGTTCAAGACCAGCCTGGGCAAAATAGCTAGACCCCCAGGAGAAAACTACTAAATGCAGAACACAAATGATTTCA
>CAUYON010005483.1:0-15189 GCA_963573935.1 Arctocebus calabarensis | reverse complement strand
ATGTCTACATATAGTGATTAAGAAAATGCCATGAAGGCTATGTTAAACAGTTTGATGAAAATATTTCAGATTGTATATGAAGTCAGCACATTGTGCCCCATGATTGCACTAATGTACACAATTATGATTTAATAAAAATTAATAAAAAACTGTCACTGAAAATCTATACTCAGGTTCAAAGTGTGTTTTTATACGTGCACAAAAATCTCAAAGTATTAGTATAATGTCAACATTTTCATAACTCTATTAAAATCTCTGGCTTTTCTCCTTCAACCTATTATAAAACAGGAAAAATAAGAAGTTTATTTCCCATCCTTGACTAGTTTTCTCCCTGTCAGTGAACCATTCTTTCATTCATCTGAAGTGTAATTACCAAGCACTGTGTGTGTGCTGATCACTATTCTAAGTCCCTAGAGCCCAAACAAGATGGAGCCTTGCACACCAGGCTCTCATGCTCCAATTAAGGAGCATAAATTAAGGAGATAAATACACAAATAGACAATTACTAAGCATGTATAGGCACATTTAAAACCAAGGACTGGTATCACAGCTGTAGTTTTTCCTGAGTCAGTGACATAATAAATTTTGATGAAATTAACATTTAATTTAAATTATTAGTTGGAAATAAATTTCTACCCATTGGGGTTTCTAAGATGAATTCTTCCTAAACTGTCTATGGTGGGGTGAACAACCAATCTCTTGTTTGCCTGTTATGCTTTGTTTATCCAGTCCACGTGGGATGTCACTTTCGCAAAATACAATGAAAATGTCACAGCTGCATCAAACTAACATTAATACTTATTTCATTCAGATTTGTAATCGATGGTTTTCTGACTGGTATAAACCCAAAGGCCCAAATTTTCATACCACTAATTTATTTATCAGATTTAGAAATATAAATCGCAGTACTTCACCATATTTCAGTGGCATACAGAGGACAAAATGAAGAATTTTAGGGATATTCCTTTCTCTCCTAGAACTAATATTACCTAACAATTCCATGGTCCTTTGGTGTGGCAGGCACTCTTCATAATAAGACCTGAAGTAGAAATAGTGTTGTCTCCATTTCAGAGACAAAGATACTGAGATCGTATAGCTAGGAAATATCAGAAGGGGAATCCACATCCAGAGAGTTCAGTTTTGACTCCTAAGCTACACCACAGGGTGAGGACATGGCCCATGATTTGCAGGCAGGTTTCTTCTCTTCAAATAAACCACCTAATTCTCCTTTCTGATTTCCACAGCATATATTCATTCTCAGGAAAATGTGAGTAATAGGCTTTTAAGTGAAAAGAATTAAAGTTATAATAGTGAATAGTTTTCTAAAATGAAATTTTGCTCTTAAAGTCTATTGAAGAACTGAAATTATTAAAATTGTATGCAGTTCCTTTTTCTCCATATATATGCCCATGTGTAGACTGTGGGGCTATATAAATCCAAACACTAGAAAAGAGAAATTTCTTGCCCTCTGTGATGATTTTTTGTGTCAACTGGTGGGCTATCATACCCAAATGTTATTTAATTAAACAAGTTTCCAGGCTGTGGTCCTGCCCTACGGATTTTGGACTTGACAGCCTCCACAAATACATAAGCCACTTTTTAACTATTAGAATTAATCTATATTTGACTGTGTACTGTGGGGCTATATAAATCCAAACACTAGAAAAGAGAAATTTCTTGCCCTCTGTGATGGTTTTTTGTGTCAACTGGTGGGCTATCATATGCAAATGTTATTTAATTAAACATTCATCTAGCTGTGGTGGTGAATAAGTATTTTGTAGATGTGGGTTAGAACCATCTTAGAAACCCCAATGGTAGAAATAAAGAAATAAATCTCTTTTTATTTATATTTATAAGCATCATATACATGTAAACACATGCACACATGCAGAACAATGGTTCTGTTTTGATGAAGAACTCTTGCTAACACACCCTCTCACCTGGTTCTAACCCAAAGTGATTAGTTTTCCCCAAACACAGCTACCTGTTAGGAAGTCTTCCTTGAATATTTGTTAGAACAATCAGCTTGAAATTTTCTATATCATATATATATACATACATATATATAATTAAAATTTTGTTTGTAATGACAAAATACTTTTCTCACGTTCAGGGAAAAATAGGATGTTTAGATACATTATAAATTTGGAACCCAATTCTATTAGAAATTTCAACCTATGCTGATAGCTTTAAAACAATCAACTTTACTTATTTATTAATATTTTCATTTAGAAAGTGGATGAAACCAATATCTCTGTTATCACCAAATTATAAAGGAGGGTTAGCTGTTGTTAGTTGGAAAACTTAATTCCTTCCCCCTGTGTAGTACAAATAAAACTTGTCGAGTTTCTTCCTTAGGTGAATATACACTTTGAAATACTCAAGGTATTGAACGAAAAGTTACAAATAGACATAAAACAGCATTATGAATCAGATATTTACTAATCCTTTTTAAAAATCAGATATTTATTAATACTGTTAAAAAATATGACACATACAAAAATGTGAATACAAATGTAGTTATTTTGGCATTGTCATAATTAATAATTTGTTAAAATTAAAATGACAAACTTTTGTTATTTGTACAGTAAATTTTATCTTCTAAGGTGAAAATATGTTTATAGATTACACTAAATACTTTTGATAGAGGGCTTTTAGTCAAATATAGATCAATTCTAACAGTTAAAAAGAAGCCACTTTATAGCCGGGCGCTGTGGCGGGCGCCTGTAGTCCCAACTACTCGGGAGGCTGAGGCAAGAGAATCGCTTAAGCCCAAGAGCTGGAGGTTGCTGTGAGCTGTGTGATGCCATGGCACTCTACCCAGGGCGATAAAGTGAGACTCTGTCTCTCCAAAAAAAAAAAAAAAAAAAAGCCACTTTATCACTCTCCTGGAATATATTCCCTGTTTCAAAATGCATGCACTGATTTTCTGTGCCCCCTCCCCTTTGTTTCATCTTTTCCATTGCTCCATTGAAGTCAGTGGAGCAGAATAATTAATCTTATCCAAATGAAGTTCTGGAGTATATGTGGCTGTACCAGACATCTGTTATGTTAACTATCAGCAGATCAGCCACACAGTAGCTGATGACAACCGACAGGACTCTAAAACAAGAGCATCCACCTCAGGTCCAATTTATAACGCCAAAGCCAGCTATGAAACACACATGGTGCCCTGAAAAGGCACAGCTTTGGGCAGCTGGGAAATGGCATTAGCTGTTATTAGGCAGCACTTCCCAAACACTTACCTAATGGAAGCATGAGCACTGTTTCCCAGACCTAAGGGCAGAGGCACGCTGAGAGATAAACCTCTAATGGAAAGAAATTAGAACTGGGTCCAAGAAATATCCATCTATTTATTAAAGAACTGGGTCCAACAAATATCCATATATTTATTAAAGAAATAGCATTAGATAAAATAATTTGCTCGAGAGGATCATATGGACAATTCAAAAATTTTGTGTTTTCAACATTTAAAATAATTTATTTCTTTTTATTTAAAAAATTAAAAAAAAATCAACTGAAATATCTCCCAAGGCCATTGTTCTTCTGAGTGTGTTTTGGGAAGCAAACAGAAAGTCCAGTTTCATGTATCTTTTCATTACTGCCGACTCCAGACTTCAGATTTACCAGATAAAGTTCAAAACAGTAATTTCCTCCAGTGAATAGGAATTGGAAGTCTAGAGAGTTAATAGGGCTTTTTCATGTCAACCCAAGTCTGTGATCTCATTTCAGATTTTGGGAAATATGCCAACTTTAACAGCTAATTAGAGTTATTCATTGGAAATTATTTGTAGCCAATCTTTAATTTCTCAGAGCAAAGTGCACTGACAATCTTGGCATCATAAACATTGAAAGCACGAATGTAGGGAAGGTTTTTAGGAAAGGGTGCAAGAAAAAAATTGGTTGCATTTAAATTTTGCAGTTTTGCTTGGCTGCAACATTTCTCAGTCTACAGGATATTAATGTGGGATAAATTTAGTGACAGTTCAAGATTTTCGTTCAAATACTAGAGCCTTTTTATAAGACAAGGGTTTAGGGGGAGTGTCTTGCTCCTAGATATCTCTACACTGTAGAACAATTCTGGAACAGTTTGGCATTTGTTTTGCTAGTTTGAATTTTATTAGGTGTATTAAATTCAGATTGCTTCGAGATTAAACTAAAAACATATTTCTCCTTTTGTTGTCAGCATTATACCAATTTAGGATTTCATTATGTTTTACCAACGGACATATCACCTTAATGTAAATTTCATGAAATCAGGAAGTTTTTACCTAGTTGGTTCACTGCTGAGGCTTCAGAGACTGCTCTAGAATCTAACACATTATTAAGTTCTGACCGTATATTCATTCAGAGAATGATTGAATGAATGAATGAATGAACTTTCATCTCAAGTGAAAGAGAGGATGTCAGTGTACTGAGGTCATCTGACAAACCTAAATACTTGGTCTCCAAGAAGTACAGCCCCAGCATGCCAGGAACATTCGGATCTCAACCACACCCTGTGTCCCATCCCTTCCTCCTTCTTGCTCTTCTGCTATTCTAATGAAACAAATTTTTATTTGAACTTTTTACAAGTGAGAACATTTGGCAGAGCTTAACAAATAACTTGTCATACCATATTAACTGGAGGGGGCAAAAATCTTCATTTTCTTTATAATACCACTGCCTTAAACTAGGTTTCTTAAAAATAAAGAGCAGCTTTCAATCATGCAGAAGGTCAGTTGCATCCAATACCATTGCCTTAAACTTGTTTAAAAAAAAAAAAAAGAGCAGCTTTGAATCATGAAGAAAGTCAGTTGAATCCAAAAGACCTTAAAAAACCACAATAATAAAAATGTACAGAACAATTACTCATACAGTTAGCAAATTTGTCTTCTATGCTTCAATTTCCTTTTTTCTTTATTGTAATATTCGCCTTAAAGGTATTTATTTCCATAACTTCACATCATAATCTTCCCCAGGAAAAGATACTGTAACTCATTCACTTTGAGTTATAAATGAAACTTAATGTATGTCTATCTAGAGGTATTATAATGTTAACCAAAGGAATCAATTTCTATTTGGGAAAGAGTGTTTAGCAGATAAGAGGCTCACTCAGAACCCCTGAAATCATATTATTCATTCCCTGTAATATTGGTGAGTTTAGTTAGCTATTGAGCTCATGGTTTGGTGGTAAAAGCAAATTAGTAAAACTAATTTTAAATCTCTATCATTAGTGTTGATAATGTATAGTTGTTTAATGTCACTATTTAAAGATTTGCTTGAGCATTCTAGAAAAATGATTATTTCAGAAATCAAAATTTTTTATTGTTGAATAGTTTTGATAACTAAGACAATATGGATCCTTTTGTTGAGCTGAAAACTGATTTCATTTTCTTAATAACATTAGCAAAGTAGAAGCCCTTAGAGTAGACGAAAATAATGCTTCAGATGTTTTAGATGAGTAGTTATTTTCTCTTTAAAGATTGCTTATTTCCCTGAAAATTTAAATAGGCCAATTCCTCAATATTTGTAACTATTGCCCCTTTCCATTAGAAGACACGGATCTCCCAGAAGCTGTTCTGGGAACGAGGATCTATCTAATGTGGTAATAGCTGGTGAGAAGCAATGAATTTGCCTCTAAAGATTAATGGACAATCATTCACTTAGTAGGGCTTCTATTGAATTTCATTAGATATGAAGTGAAACATTAGATTAGGCCTTGAAGACATATAATTTCAAACACAAAATCCCTTTTAGGATAAAGACCCAGCTCAAGGTGTGCTTGCTGACCACTGCATCTACCTCTACAGTGGTCAGGATTTCTGAAAGGAAGGGCAGAGCAGCAAGCAGGCTGCTAAATTGTGTTAATCCCTAAAATCCAACTGGAAAAGTAACTGTAAATGCTAAAGATAGCAGCACTTTAATGACTCTGAACTTTCCTTGTGAAATATAGATAAGAAACAAATGATTAATAGAGATTTAAAGCAATGATAATATAGAATGCTAACAAGGGGGCGCGTGTTTACATTGTCTGGTGGATGCAGCCTTCTGGGAGGCAATTTGGCAGAGTATTAACAATCTGAAGATATGTAAGTACATTGATCCAGAAATATATGTAGTATCACTAGAGATGTATCCAAAATTTTCCCGTGAAGTTTGTCTACAGTAGTATAAGTTATAACTTATACTTGCAAAATACTGACAACATTTGTCCATAAAATTTGATTAAATAAAGTAATTTGTTTATCCCTATGAGGGAATACCATAGTCATTAAAAATCATACTGTAGAATACTTAGTGACATAATAATACTTATTAAATATAAGAGGAAAAAGCAAGTCTCAAAAATTGTGTACTGTCACATAATTTAAATTTAAATTATGTAAAGAATATATGTTTGTGTATATAAGAGGAAAAACAAGACCTCAAGGTAGTGATGCATGTACATCAAAATGTAAAATATTTAATCACTTAGCTATAAGGAAAGAGGGCAAATATTTTACTTTTCTCTCTGCATTTTTCTAGATTCCATATTTTCTATTAGAATGAGCCATATGAAGTTGTTACTATTGTTTTATAAAATTCAATCTTGTTTAATGAATGTGAACTATTTTGCAGTAAAAAATAAATTTGATTTGTGAAAGAAATGCCCTTCCCACCACACAGACTAAGATATTGATCTCCCAACACCTGAAGGTGCAGTCCAGGCACCTGAGAACACATGAACTTCTTTTTTCCAGAAGCTCTTCAGTTTATCTCAGTGCGCATGCTGAAAGACAAACGTTTTTAGATGTGTTGTAAGCTAAAGACATTTGGTAAACATGGTTGATAAAGAAGACATTTTCATACCCTTTTTTGGATGGGAGTGTGGTGTGGTAAAAGTGTGAGATTTTAGTATTGTCCCTGTAAAATGTCTCAAATGTATGAATCGCCTTTAGCCAAAAAAAAAAAAAACAGAAAAAAAACCTGTGACACCAAAATGTATTTTTTACCCTCTCCTCAACAGAATTTTCCAGCTACTATCTTTAAAAGGCAGAGCTCGACTCACTAAATGAATTTGAAATATAAAACTCCCTTCCTGCATGTCCACCCACCCATCTAACCTCACTCATTCCCTTCTGCAGTGTCACACCAGTAGTCATTGCAATCCTAACTACAGCCTGGTTGAGCCACGGTGGGGGATCATGGCCTTTAGATTTGCAAGACTCTGGGACTGGTGTCATAAGGTCATCCTAACATTGCTGAAGCAATGACTTGGATCGTATGTCTTCTTAAGACTTTAAGAAGGGAACATATCACCTATCAAATGGCAGGACTCAGAAAGGGCATAGCTTACCAGGCTATTTTATTTTCCCTTTATTGGATCACTAGGGCAACTGGTAGGTTTTGAGCAATCTGCTAAACTTAGAATTGTGGTAAACAGACAGACATATTCTGCTTAGTTTGGGCTGTGAGTCCAGACTCACATTGGGGTAAGTTGACTAAGCTTTAACTACACATAGAATCAGACATTTGAATGTGAAGATTTGAGAAACGAAGAGTAAGTGCTGCCACAAACTTGCCCACATTAAGTAAAACAAAGGCTATATTTGCTTTTAAAAAAATACTTTACGTTTTTAGAACAGTTATTAGAGTTACAGAAAAATTGAGATGTTAGTACCGAGTAATAAATGCCTCCATTTATTACGGTACCCTGTTTTCTCTATCATTAATATCTTAACATGAGTACAGTATTTATTATAACGAATCAGCCAACATTAATACATGATTATTAACTGAAGTCCATACTTTGATATCCTTAGCTTATATCTTTTGCTCTTCCAAGATCCCACTCTGAATTAAACATTACACTTGATTGCCATGTCTCCTTCGATTCCTCTTCACTGAGGAGTTTTTGACTTTCTTTGCATTTCATGACCTTGATAGTTTCCAGAGGTACTGCTCAGGTATTTTGTAGGCCACTCTATGGGAATTTCTCTGATGTGGGTTTTTGTTTTCTTTTCCTTAGCAATTTTTTTTTTTTTTTTTGATGAGCAATGGGTTATAAGTTTTTGGAAGAAAGATCACAGAAGTAAAGTACCAATTTCATCACAACATGTCAAAGGAGCATACTGTCCAGGTGACTTTGTGTCCTGGTCCAGGTGGTGCTTGTCAGGAGTCTTCAGTAGAAAGAACCACATTTTCTCACTTCTCACACTGTACTCATTGTATCAAAATCATTACTTGCAGCTTATTAAGAAGTGGGAGTTATGATTCCCCTATTTTAAGGTGGAGTAGCTACATAACTTATTGACATTCTTCGGAATGGGATATTTGTTTATTTTCACCATTCAGTCATATATATAGATAGAGAGAGAGATAGATCTTGAATATGTATTTTGTATTTTGAGTCATAATTCAAGACCACTTTATTAATTTTCTTGCTCAAGTTATTCTAGTTTTGGCCACGGTAAGTCCTGTCAATTGGTATTTGTGTCCCTTCGCCATACCCCCATCAATGTAGGTTGTAGGAAGTTGTGTTGTTTGATTTGTTTTTGTTGTAGGGTTATTGTTATTGCTGTTTTGAATACCTTCTTACTTTTGGGGGGCTATAACATGATCCTGGCATATCCATATATTTCCTCTTCTAGTCCTAGAATCAGTCATTTCAGACATTTCTTCAAGGAGCCTGTGTGTTTGGTTTTTAGTGATTAATAGCATTAGAAATCAAGATCTAGGTGCTACTATGTTTGTTTCTGCTGTCAGCTACAAATTTCTTTAGGCCCTCTCAAATGACAGAATGGGGAAGTACAAGAGTTTTCTAACCCACCTACATGTATGTATACATATCTATAAACATTTCTATCCTATATATCTATGTTAAGATAAACATGAGTTAATATTGGTGTCTCCAACTTTAATTCATGCGTATGTTGATTATTTTAGCCTCCCGCCATTGCCCATCTGTAAACTGTCATTTCAACAGTGAGAAATTCAGCTCTACCATCTGCCATCCATTTCCTTAAATGTTCAGTTCTAGTGTATGTGAGTAACAGGATCAGAATTGTTAACCTATATTCCCATAAGAAACAACTTTACAAAGCATACATACAACTTTACCTTTTGATTTGCAGATATGTATATGATTGCATTGAACAAACAGGATTTTTAAAACACAGTTTTTGTTTTTTAACTGCTCTTACCTGGTGTTCAGCAATGATAGATTGCCACGGTTGATAGTACATCACTCACTGGCTAGAATTTAAACTTTGCAGAAGCTTTCCTGCCAATTTATGAACTCAACATTGTCCCTTATGGGGAAGGAAGTACGACACTGAGTACATTTTAGTCACATTAAGGTATAAGCAAACTGCCAATTTTAATAGGAACATCGGCAAATATCACTCACTATGCTGGGTAGATATCAACAAGAAGACAGAAAGGTAGAGAAGAAAGTCAAGAAATGAGAGTCTTCCCCATCCTGCAGGAAAAGGGTATCAGAGATGCCATCATTCTCTAAGGATACTCCCTAAGAATGGTTTCTCATTGTTCCAGACACCAGTTCTCAGAAAGGAGAGTACAGCATTCTTCTGTTCAGCCAATGGGACCAATAGTTCAAGTGCACAGAAGACACCTACAATGTAGAAGCCCTTCGTAGGTAATAACTTCATAAAAGTATTAATAGATGATGAAGAAGCCTCTGTCTTCCAGATTGGGTGTGTGTGCCAAAGCTTGATGTGGAATTCTCTCCATGGTCATACTGCAAGTGCTTCCACATTCTTCTATCAGCTGTCCCTTAAAACAGAAGGACAAATTGTGGTAGAATAAATGAATTACTATAGGTCTAGAGATCTGGGTCCTTGTTCTGGGTCTGAAAAATAGTATACATGGGGCTTTGGACCAGTCCCTGAATATTTTACCTTATTAAAAAGCTAGGTGTGTCATCAAATAGAATTCAAGCTTAATCAAGCTTTTAATGATTTGCAGTAAGTGACATCTGCCTTCGTAATGATGTTGTGCCTTTTTCCCTCATTAAAGGAAGAAAGACATTTATTCCTATCAAGAAACATGTCCTGCACAATCTAGTGTAATTTGGTTCAATGTAACAAAAACTCAGATATTATTAAGTGTCCAGCGTTGTTCTAGACCCTGAGATAAACATTTTTTGAAGACAAACAAGGTCATTGCCTTTGCAGCGCTTATAATCTTATAAGAGAAACAATTAAACACACACTTTACAAGGAAATATGATAAAGGTCTTTATAGGCGAAGAAGAGGAATGATCAAAAATATTTTACACAAAGCCTCTGACTTTTCAAAAAACTTGTCCTCAGGAAAAAATGTTAAGTATACTCTAAGAAGAAAGTGTCTGTGAATATTTAAAGATGATCTTAATGATAAGAAGAGAATGTGCACTTTGTACCATAGTTTTCTTGAAAGAGACTCCTAACTGGGCCCCAGTGATGGTGGGGGGGGTCAAGGCATTGCTTAACCTCTTGACATCTCTGTAGGATAGATGGTCACTTACTCTGTCTACTTGGCATGTGGCTGGATCTATCATGACACTCCATGTATTATCCTTAGGTTGTCCTTCCAGTCTCAGTAATATAAATATTCAGTATTATTGGAACAAGAAGCCCTTTCAATCAACTTGTGATTTTGCCTATATGCCCGGTAAAAAGGACAGACTGTTCTAAAAGATAACAAATGCTTAATTTACTGAAATCTCTCCTTCAATCAGATCTGCGCTGCAGCCTACTGCCCAAGCTGATAGCTCTTTTATCTACAGAAACTCAGAAAATAAAAGGTGGCAAGGCTGAATTGCTGCCTGCCTTCTGGGCCTTTTTTTTTGAAAGGTCTGGAAGGGCCAACTCTCTCTCCAGAGCATCTTCAAATATCGCTAGGAATTACAAGGACTTTAGGAGCAGTTGTTAAAGTGAACAAAAATGAAAAAAGAGAAATATTGATTTTTGACTTTGAAAAAGCTTACAAAACATTTAAATATTAAACTCCAATAGTCATATCACAGTGAAAAGTGATTGGTATCACATCAAGAGAAAATGATAAATACTGTTTCTCATTGAGTAATGATTACTACATTAACTTATTAATTTTTTTTGAGTTTAGGAAACCTGTCATAGGATGCTGAATTCACTTTTTTATTTTTATCATTTATTTATTTATTTATTGAGGCAGAATTTGACTCTTGTCACTCTGAGCCGAGTGCTATGACATCATAGCTCACAGCAATCTCAAACTCCTGGGCTCAAGTGATCCTCTTGCCTCAGACTCCTAAATAGCTGGGACTTAGAACTTTCTTATTTTTAAATCAAGAAAAGATGAGTTTTTTTCACTGTGGACTAAGTAATAATATTAAGCTGCATATACTATCCATTTTTGGAGTGTATTGTTTACCTGCACTTTCTGAAATGTTTCCCCTTATTTGTTCACTAATGACCATCGGCCACTTTTTTGCCTTGCTAACCAAGCACTTATGATTCAGGCCCATATCCTTGTTTTTCTAAACACAGTTGATCTAAATTCAAGTGCTACTGCTATTGACTGCAGTGAAGTCCTGGTATTAGCAATTCCAGATCGAAATTGTAGGTTAATCTGCATTTTTTCATTTCTTCCTCAGAAAGCCTTCTCTTTTCCATTAGCTGAATAACCAGGAAGGAAGGTGCTGAGCAGTATCAATAGCATCCAGGCTTTGGCAATGCTGGCTGGAGACATGACTTAACATTATGTAAACAATCCAGTTATGTTCCTCAACCATCCAGTTCTCCGCAATTATATGGGTAGTATGCGAATATAAGTATTATATTGATACATGCATCCATGAATAGATATGTATGTGTACATGTAAATATACATATGTTTTCACATATATAGGTATGCACACAATTTCTTGTCTCGAACTTGGATTTTTAAAGAAACATACTAAACCATGTATTTTTGAGATAGTCCTCACGAGTACATATAGCTCTGTCTCAGCTGTTTTTAAAGGCTATGTGTCACCATTATTTATTTAATCAATTCCCTATTAACAGACAGTTAGATTACTGCTAATCTTTGTTATTAAAAACTATGCTTAGATAGCACATTGAATGGGAAAAATATTTGCAAAATGTCCAGCTGAGAAGGTGTTGTTATAATAATCACAATACATAAGAAGCTCAAACAATTCAATGGGGAAAATAATGATCCAATTAAAATATGGGTCAAGGATCTGTATAGACATTTTTCAAAATACAACATGTAAACAACCAAAAAAAATATGAAAATCAACTAATCATCAGAGAAATGCGAACCAAATCTTCAGAGATATATCATCTCACCTCAGTGAAAATTACTTTTATCATAAAGAAAAGTATTAAAGCATACTGGCAAGGATGTGAAGAAAGGGGAACCAGCACACATTCTTGGTGAGAATGTAAATTAGTTCAGCCACAATAAAGAACAGAATAAGTGTTTCAGAAAACTAGAAGTAGAATTGCCATATGATTCAGTAATTCCACTACCAGCATATATCGAAAAAACAGGAAATCAATGTAATTGAAATAATTCTAGCATAAAGAAAAAATAAATATTTAAATTGAGGGATATCCCATGTATACTTATTGAATCTTTCAAAATTATAGGAATGTCTTAAATTATTATACGTACTAATTAAAACTATGTACACCTACCAAGCATTAATAAAAAACTACCGCAATTAAAATATTTTGCTTCAATAAATTTCCCTTTATATCTTTCATTTTCTCCTCAAGAGTTAACTGTAATGTAGATTTCTAAAAGTGAAATTATGGAAGTAAAGAGTTTGATAAATTAAATTTTATTGTGCTAAGTTGTTTCCATAGAGTTGTAAAAATTATTCTTCTGCTAGTAATATAAAAGGACTTCTTTCCTTATGTTCTTAATAAAATAGAATGTTATTAAATGTTATTATCTGTATCTATCTGATAAGTGCAAAAAAAAAAGGATCTCAGTGAGGCTTTCAATTTGCATTTTATTTATGAAAGGGATTGAGACTATGTTCCTGTGTTTAGAAGTGATATTTTTTTTCTGCAGACTCTAGTGATTCTTTGCTCCTTTTCCTAAGTTGTTCATATATTTTTGCTTATTTGTAGGCATTCGCTATACATTTAAAATTTTACCTGTTTTTCTATGACATAAATGGCAAATAATTACCCTTGATTTTATTTGTCTCTGGTTTTATATACGGGTTTTATTTACAGAAAAAGCAGTTGAACTATATAATTAAGTTTATTATTTTAAAAATATTTCTGGATTTGTTTTGTTGATTAAAGAAAAAAACAAATTTTTAACGAATTAAAGTTTAGTTGTAGTTAGCAGTCTTATTGCGTGAGACCTATAGCCCAACTGAAATCTTTTAGAGAAGTTTCATCAGACTGTTCTGGCATAGTATTTTAGTCCACTACATGTATTTAGGCAGTGGGGGTTTAGTACCTGTAAAATCATAGTAAAGATGGAGTGTAAGAGTACATCTGGTTATAGATTACAGACGCACAATTATTCACAAACTTAAACGTTATCTTATGTATAGGAAAAGGCAAAGATGAGGGTCATTTGTCTTTTGAGAATTATGATGACTCAGCAAGAGACATGGAAGGAGCTTGTTTTCTGTTCTGTCTTGTCTTTAAAGCATCTGTCCAGAGGGCTATACATTGTCACAGAGTCAGGGATTCGTGAAATTATACTGACAAGCAGAAATGAGCAAACATGTCTTCTCACATTATTTCTTTGTCTCACTTTTGGTAATAAATCGACCATCTAATTGCATTTGTAAGAACACTGATTGTTCCACATAGTAGTAGGAAAGTTCTTCTCTAGGAAGCTTGATAGTCTTTTGTTGTTGTAAGAGTGAGTGGTAGACAGGAGTGTGTATATTTGCCTATTAATTGGAAAACAAGTTTTGTATCATAACTATTTTTTAATTAGTGTGACCTCAGATTTCGTTTCCCCATATTCCCGGGCTAGTCTAAAACTCCTGGTTTCAAGCAATCCTCCTGCCTTAGCCTCCTAAACGGCTAGGATTACAAGTGTAAGCCACCACACCAAGCCTCTATTAGTGTATTTTTAATATAAAAGCTCTATTTTCTGAAGGACTTTTATAAATAATTTTTAAAGTTTCTGTGAATTTAATTATATGTATTAAAACACTTTAAAATACATTTTTATGAAATGACTTGTTTCATTTATCATGACTTTATATAGACAATTTAGGTTATTTTTAGATTTTCTCTTTTGTTTTACATACTTTTTTACTTAACTAGTCACTATATTTTAGGGTGAATATTTATCATATAGGATCATTTTTATACAAAATAATTTTATAATCTTGTTTTAGCAAAAAATATCTTTATACCTATAACTTTTTAATGTATCTCTTATTTATAATTTTTTAATCTTGTGTCATAAAAAAAACTAAATAACCTCTGAATTAGAAAAAAATATTTTAATAAATAGTATGCTTTTTTATCTTTTAAATTAAAATTTATCTTATTTTCTGGCACTCTTTATATATGGCATTATATATTGAGCAGAATTTTTAGTTAGTAACACTGACTAACTAGTAAGAACCTAAGAAGCAAGATCTTGAATTGTCTACTACATATTAATATATTATAAATGAGAAGCATTTTACATTTTTAGCAACATGTTTTCTTATAATTTCTTTTTTTTAATAATTTTATTGAATCATAATTATGTACATTGGTGCAATCATAGGGCACGATTCATATACATTCCGAAATATTTTGATCGTACTGTTACAGATAGCCTTCATGGCATTTTCTTGATCGCTATATATAGACATTGATACTCTACCTTTAATAAGTTTCACCAGTACCCTGCTAAGATGCACCCTAGGTGTGTTCCCACTAATTGCCTTCTCTCCACCCAGCCTTCCCCCTCCCCTCCCCTCCCTTTCTCCTTTCCCTGTATTCCTGTGCTATAATTGGGTTTTAGCTTTCATATGAAAGCTATAAATTAGCTTCATATTAGGGCTGAGTACATTGGATACTTTTTCTTCCATTCTTGAGATACTTTGCTCCATGGTATACATGTACCACAATTTATTAATCCATTCGTGGGTTGATGGGCATTTGGGCTTCTTCCACGACTTAGCAATTATGAATTGGGCTGCAATAAACATTCTGGTACATATATCTTTATTATGATGTGATTTTTGGTTTTCAGGATATA